>SNQJ01S0003337.1:287360-316027 GCA_010110895.2 Picea sitchensis
CTTCCATATATGCACATATGCTGAAGCCGATTTTTGTATATGCGTTCTTCCATATATTTGCATATACAAAAACTAACTTCCATATATGCATGTTTCCATATATGCACATTTATGAAAGTTGATTTCCATATACGCTCATATACGAAAGTTGACTTCCATATATATTCATATACAGATGCGCATATATACGAAAGGAGTCCACTTCCATATATGCACATTTATGAAAGGCGAGGTTTGTAAATATGCATATATGGAAGTCAACTTCCATATATGCATGCTTCCATATATGTGCATTTATGGAAATTGACTTCCGTATATGCACATTTAAGGAAGATGGTCACTTTTGTAAATGCACATATATGAAAGTCAGATTCCATATATGCGCATATATGGAAGTCGAATTCCATATATACACATTTATGGAAGGCAATCACTTCCGTAAATGCATGTATATGGAAGCGCGCATATACAAAATTTGGCTTTCATATATGCACATATACGAAATCTGACTTCCATATATGCACATATATGGAAGCACTTCTGTATATGTGCATTTATGAAAGTCACATTCCGTAAATACACATATACATAAGTGGTCACATACAAACTTCTATATATGCGCATTTATTAAAGTAGCCTTCTGTAAACACACATATACATAAGTGGTCGCATATGCGCTTCCATATATGCGCATTTATGGAAGTTGGATTTTGTATATGCGTGCTTTTGTATATGGACATATATGGAAGGCGACCACTTCTGTATAAGCATATTTATGGAAGATGACTTTTGTAAATGCGTATATATATAATTTCTTCCATATATGTGTATATATAGAAGCCGACTTTGGTATATGTGTGCTTCCATATATGCACATAGATGAAATTTGACTCCCATCTATGAATGCTTCCATATATGTTCATTTACGAAAGTTGAATTCCATATATACGCATATATGGAAGCATTCACATATAGAAGCCGACTTTCGTATATGCGCACTTCCATCTATACACATTTACAGAAGTGACCACCTTTCGTAATGTGCATATACAAAATTTGATTTCCATATGTGCACATATATGGAAGCATGTGTATATGGAAGATGACTTCCGTATATGTGTATTACGAGAGCTATCTTCTACAAATGCATATATACAGAAGTGGTGTTCTTCTGTATATGTGCACTTCCATATATGTTCATATATGGAAGTCGACATTCATATATGCACATTTATGGAAGGTGGTCACTTCCATAAATGCACATATATGGAAGCACGCATATACAGAGGTCAGATTTCATATATGCACATATATGGAAGCATGCATATACGAAAACTAATTTATGTATATGCACATATATGGAAGCACTTTTGTATATGCACACTTACAATAGTTGCTCTCTATAAATATGAATATACATAAGTGGTCACCTTCCATATATTCGCATATATAGAAGTGTGCATGGACATAAGACAAATACTTTAAATGTGCATATACGAAAGTGCATATGTGACCACTTATTTATATGTGTATTTACAGAAGGAAACTTTCATAAATGTGCATATATGGAAGTGCCTCCATATATGTGCATATATGGAAGCCAGATTTTGTGTATGCGCGCTTTATATATATGCACATATATGGAATCTAACTTATGTATATGTGCGCTTCCATATATGTGCATATACGGAATGAGGCCACTTTCGTATATGCGCATTTACGGAAGGCGACTTCTATAAATACACATATATGGAAGTTAGCTTCAATATATGTGCATATATGGAAGCCAAATTCCATATATGTGTGCTTCCATATATGCTCATTTATGGAAGTGAGAGCCTTCCTTAAATGTGCATATACGGAAGTTGACTTCCATATATGCACATATATGGAATCATGCATATATGGAACTTGACTTACGTATATGTGTATTTATGAAAGTTGCCTTCCGTAAATGCATATATATGGGAGTGACCTCTTTCCATATATGCACATGTACGGAAGTCGACTTTCGTATATGTGCACTTATGGAAGGAGGTCACTTTCGTAAATGCACATATATGGAAGCATGCATATACAGAATTCGACTTATGTATATGTGCATATATGGAAGAACACATATTCAAAAGTTTACTTTCATAAATCCACATATATGGAAGCATGCATATACAGAAGTCGGCTTCTATCATATGCACACATATAAAAAAGTTGACAGAAGTCGACTTCTGTATATGCACATATATGGAAACACTTTTATATATGCACATTTACGAAAGCCTCCTTCCATAAATCCACATATACATAAGTCGACTTCCGTATATGCGCATATACAGAAGAACTCATATACGAAAGGAGGCCACTTTCATATATGTGCATTTGTAAAAGGTGATTTTCATAAATATGCATATACGAAAGTCAACTTCCATATATGCATATATATGGAATCTGACTTCCTTATATGCGTGCTTCCATATATGTGCATTTACGGAAGTGATCACCTTCCGTGAATGCGCATATACGAAAGTTGACATCATACTTTCATAAGTAATTAGACTTGCTTGCATCTCATATTCCATGGTTTATATTCTAATTCACTTTCATGATAAACTGATTTACTTAGATCTCATTTCATAGTTTAATTGTTTCTTTTCTTTCATAGTGGTTAGACTTGTTTATCTCCCATCCCAACATTCTCTTATTCACATGCATTCATTCTTCTCACTCATTCTTTTCTCTTTGTTTTCCACTTCCTTGATATCATATCATCTATCATGAATCCTTGTAACTATTCTTTGCATCAAGTATCAAGGCATGTGGGTCTCCATGAGAATGTAAGGTTTTAGTCCTAGCCATATTGGAGTATTACCCATGGTCATGGGGCACTAGCTCATGCTACACACGCTAATAGGCACCTTCCCCCATGCATAATTTCTTTTTCATTGATGTCACCTTTAATGTTTCTTTGTCTTATATCACTTTATTGATTGATTTTCCTTCCTTACAATTCTCTACTATTATGTCTCATGGATAGAATATCCTACAAGAGGGGAAATATATAGCATAGGGATTTCTAAATATGTTGTGGTGTGGCCTACTTTTGTATTGTGTCAATATATGACCCACCCTATCATGACTTGGTTATATTTTCCCCTTCATTGTGAAGACCCTTCTATGTTGGATCACTCTTCCTTTAGTCGCTTTACCTTATCCACCTTTTGTATTTGACCCTTGGTCACTGATTTGGCTCTGTTATACCCTTTAGGGTAGTCACTTACACTATGGAACTAATCTAGGGTACTAAGCCCCTAATTTCAACCATAGTTTATTCTGATGATTTATTTTGGGTCTTCAACAGCCCAAATATGTTTGGTAATGCTTAATTGGGGGTCTGTATGGTAAAACATTTCATATGCCTTCATGATTTCTTAGGGCCAAGTGGACCACTAATTTTTGGTGTTGTGTCACATTTATCAATCATGCCTCATGGAATAGTGCATGGAGTTTCGAAAAAATACCAGTTGTACAAACTCAAAAACCAACAATACTTAGTCAAAACTAGTACATAGTGCTTTGTCCAATGGCTAGTCTAATTTTCATTTATTCCTTGAGTTTTTTCCCTTTCCTATTTGTATTGGTCATCTCCTATTTGTAAATCCTCTTATATTCCCATCTCTTTTTTATGATATCTTGCAAATACATTATTGGATTAGCACCAAATATCGATATAGATTTCCTACTCTCATCCTGTGCTCTTAATATACTTGTTACTATCATATTAAACTTCTATAGGTATCTCTTTATTTTGGTTTAGTTTCTTCTTTGAAGTCTTTTTTCATTTTCTTAAGATATCTCGATTGGCTTAGTCCCCTCCTTCACTTTGAATGATTCAACTGTCCTACCTTGGGAGATATTCCATTACAACTAAGGCAAGAGAGGCTCCACCTCTATGAGAGCACTTTACGTCACCATATTACACTTCTTTGATTGGTCATTTATATGGTATATCTAGGTGTTTTAATTAGATTGTATTAGAGATCATAGTTAAGTAAGTTTTGCAGGATGGTGTAGTAGCATGTGCAAGTTCATTTGAGTATAGTAGCACTCTTCTAGAGGCTTGTGTCATATGTCATCTTCTTCCCAATTAACATTAGCACCTATAGTAGAATTATTCCAGGTGAGTTCCTTCATTTTCCGTTCTCTTTTATTTTCAACATTTAGGTTAATTATCTCACCAATGGAAATCAATAAATAAACCTACGTGGTTAACTCACCTTCATTTTTTAATTTGTTGTTAAGACCTAATAAAATTACCCTTATTATTCTACACCCCTAGGTAAGACAATTATCCCTAAAACCCTAATTAACCTAGTGGCATTCCCTCATCTTTTCTTCCTTTCTTCTAGGGTTTCTCAAATTTTCCCTAAAATCGAGTGGAAACTCCACTATCTCCTTTGTCCTTGTGGTAGCATGGTTCCTCAGTATAACTATCACAATACATAAGTAATTTCCATTTCAATAATGTCAATATATAAATCATTTATGTATGCATTCTAAGAACTATGGATAATGAAACAAGAATAAAAAAATTGAAGTTGAATAATCAGTCATACAATACATTGGTTATCTTGTCTAAGCGATGGGAACTATGACAACCATAGCGACTCTGAAAAACAAGAAATTCACTTTAACTAACCAAAATATATTAGAGGTTGTGAGCTACTCTTAGAAATATTTGAAATCTTCTGAGTAATATATGGGTAGAGAAGTGCCATTTAGAAGTAGTTTTATGTGGGGAAAGGATCATATGAAAAGAAGAAAAAAACAATTCCATTAATTTATAAAATTGATGATAAAAGGTTAAACTTATTTGTTGAAGAGGGGATAATATTACAAGCAAACCAATGACATCCCCACCAAGAACACTCCATAGTGCCTCTTTCACATGTCTTTCTAAAAATGTTCATTATCAAATTAGAATTGATTTTACAACAAAAATACCTCTCTTCCCAATACCTTATGATAGTTTAGTGTGGTTGAAAGAAAAACAATTAGAACAAATATAGTTTGAATATGACACCGTGTATTTTAGAGTAAATATCTAGAGTTTAAAAACACCTTTTAAAAATTTATATATTTTAAGTTGGACCCTTCAATTTTTTCCAAACAAATTTAACGAAATGTGCATAATAAGATATGGAACATGTTTCAAGAGCATAACCATTTTCTTGTATTAAATTTATGCTAATTGTTTCCCCATATTAATTATACTTTACAAGTAACTTGAAAAAACACATTTTTGAAAAAAATTGTAAATACTCACTCGTTATTATTTCTTTTCACATATGAAATGATAATTCATTTTTTTAATGAACACATTTACATTGTGCAATATATGAATTTTTGGTGGAAATACTTTGGCTATTGCAGTCAAAATCTCAAATTCTCTCTACCTTATAACATTGGTGCATAGGAGGAAGAACGGAGAAGACATTCATAGAGATTTTCTTGATATGCTTTTGATACTAGCCTAGCCAATGATGAGATCCTTACATTGGTTTTCAAACTTATACTTGGGGCTATGAAACGATAGTCGTTTAAATAGCTATGGTACTAAATATTCTCCAAGATTAAGAAGCATCTACACATTTCTACCCTTCTATTATGGCTATGAATTTTGTGGAAAGAGAAGATATAGTGGTGACTTCAATAGATGTGGACATGTAGTTAGTTGAGTTCACCATGGAGAACTAGGTTGGAGTAAAAGATGAATCCCCTCAAGGGCCAAACTTAATACATTTTTTTGTGTTTAGTTACATGTTTTGTGAGCTAGCATAATCATAGGGTTTGGGTAGGGTGGACAAATAAGTATTTGGAAAAAGAAATTGGTTTATAGTTAGATCTATAGATTATCAAACTTTTCAATTTTTTTGTATTATGAAGCCATTCAATTTTGTTACAACCCTTTTTTGATATAAATATTGATTGTTTCTATCAAAAAATTAGAAAATATTAAAGTTTATTAATTTTTTTTTTTTATAAACTTTCATTTTTATAAATTTTAATATAATTGAAATTTTGAAAAAAAATCAACAATGTGAAAATTGATGGTAAAATGAAACCATTTAAAAAATTAAATGATAATAGAATTAATAATTTAATGGAAATATCCTTTCCATATTAAAATTATTGTACAATTAAATGTTATATATTTTCTTTTATATATTGATGATTTAATTTTTTTTTGGAAAATAAATATGATTATCATTATTAATAAATTCCTTAAAGATGAATATGTTGTAAGTGAAAATTATATATAAGTGGAGTAAATAATAACTTTTCTTTAAACTAAATTTAATTAAATAAACTTAAATTATAAATACTTATAAAATCTATATACATTCAAATTTTAAATCATAACTAAAATTATGAATTTAAAATGAAATTTATTCAAATTTTAAATCATAACTAAAATTATGAATTTAAAATGAAATTTAACCTTTGTTACTTAAAATATATATAAAGTTTAATCATTAATTTTTAAATAAATTAATATATTTGAAACAAAATTCTAAATTTTAATAAATGTATGTTTTGGTTTCCAAGTATAATTATGTATTTAGGTTTTAAATCCACAAGTCATAAAGTTAAAACATTTATGTAATATTATTTTAATTATTAATAAAAATATTTTATTTTTATTAATTTAATAATTATTTAAAATTATAATAATATTTAAAAAAAATAAAATTTAAAAAGAAATATTTTAATAAATTTACTGTAAAATAATTTTGTTTAAATTTATAATTTGTTTTTGATAAAATAAAATAAAAATGATAATTCATTTTGATATAAGAAAATATGAAAATAATAATAATAATAATAATAATAATAATAATATTTCTTGATAATAATAATAATAATATATTTTTAAGGCCACCAAGTCAGACACCAAATTGGTATATGAGACCCCCTCCGCCCAATGATTTGACTGATAAAGTCTATGGAGGTATATATACCCTACATCCCTCTAAATTTGAATTTGTGACCTTTTAGGAGGTACATACTTACCCCCCTCTAGATTTGAACTTGTGACATGTTAGGAGGAAACACATACTCTTAATCATTAGGAAAATATGCATAAAAATACATATTTTCAAATTTCTCATGATACAAAATTTAGTTCATGAGATCAATCCAATACATTCGGTCATGCTTATTATACATGTTCAAATAATTTGTCTCAAATAACATTTTTCAATGCTGTGAATTATATCTTCGTAAAATTTGAAAAGGTATGTTTGGAGGTTGTGAACGTCACACACAAAGATGTAAGTTCACAGTACAACAATGGTGAAATACAAAATGATAGTCGAGAATGACGATAAGAGGAAAATCATATTACATCCAATTCCTTATGTACCATTTCCTTTGCCAGTGTGTTGTCCTCTCCTGTCAAGAATCAAATGCTTAGAAAAAAGTAAGGTTGCACGTTGCCTATAGAAATTAAACTGATTTTCATCTTTGTTTATTCAATATTTTTTTAAACAGGGAGAGGGATAAAAATATTATTTAAAATCTACATTTATAAAAAATGTTTATATAAAAAACTCTGTGGAAGGATGTGATCCCTTCTCTACCCGAGAAATACAAGATTAAAATAAATTTATATTATTTCAACGAACCCATTCATGGAAATATTTGTGACACCATACATTTGCTTGGAAGCTTAAATACTTAAAAATGGGCTCAAAAGGCTTCTCTTCTGCATTGCTGGGATCTATAGACAAGATTGTATGTTTTTCTTATGAATCTATTCTAGATTGCTATTAACAAACATACAACAATTAATTGCATTACCTCTTCGTACTTGAGCATGGCCTCTTGTTTAAGTATGTTTAACAAGCTTAGACTTTCAAAACTTTGCTGAGAAGCAAATTTGAATTCTCCGGGTGAATTTTTTTATCATAAACATGTAATACAATACTCTTCTCACATACCTGAAACCATTTTAAAGAGATAATATTGGGAGTTCTCAATCTTGCAGTGCAATCAATAGTTAGCCTATGATAAGAAGACTGTAACAAGCATATCGCTTCTGATATGCCTAGATGTACTTGTCGAATCTGCAAACAAAAACAATTATTGAAGGTTACTCCCCGGTCATCAAAATCACTACTTTATATCTACTAGAATGATCATTATTTTCTTCGCAATGACAAAAACAACTATAAATAATGACTATGGACATGAGTAAATTTTAATGTTACAGGTTAAATCCACCACCTGATGAGCTTGCAACATCATGCCATACCCTTACACCATGCAGTCTCACTTTAATACCTCTCTCATTGCGAAATGGCCATGTGCAAGTTTCAAGCGGAGTTCACACCGCAGAATTACAGGAGTCCAACCAGAGAATGGTGATGAAAGCGACCATGGGCTGAAAAACGGAAATTTGAAATGGGTGATTGTAGATGAAAGTGGGCATGGGAGGCAAATTGAAAATTTGAAATGGGTGCATAATGGTTCAGTACCTGCCGCATTAAAGGGTTGGATGTAACAACGTCCATCCAACTGCTAAACGAGAGTGCTCCCATTCCTCCATATGCTAAATGAAATTGGAGATCTGTTTGAGATGGTACTCAATTTAATTAGTGAATCGTCGCGCTCAAATTAGAATTCAAATTGACCATGACCGACGCACTCAAATTCGAATTCAAATCGACCAATCGACCATGAATGTTTCTGTCCCCTCACTAAATCAGCAGGACTATGCGCTCCTTTCATTTTTTTTTTTAAAGTAAAAAAGGGGGTTTTATTTCCTCAAAAAACACAGCTATGATTGTACATATCAAATCATGTCCGAGGGGCTGCCACATGTTCCGCCAAAAAAGTGGAAACCAAAATATATGACACCCTTTTGTTCTAGTTGGAAAAAGAAAAAGAAAAAAGCCCCCACTTGTTCTGCCAAACATTTGGAAACCAGAACAGGTGGCAGAATACTATTGAGACAGAATTGTCTAAACATGCGACAAGAAGTCTAAACAAAACATGGAGCAAAAAATATGAATAGAACATGGAACAAGAAATCTGAATAGGAATATGAAAATTCATTGTTTTTTGCAAAACAAATGCAATGAGCTTAAAGGATTAACAATCAAAAGAGCCATTAAAATCTACATTGTCATGAGTGTCGTCGTGAAGAGAGAAGACGTATGGTTGCGCGTAGGTCGGGAAACATTGTTGGATTTGCGAGCTCGAGAGTGCTTCAAACAGGAAATCGAGTTTGCTACTGAGTAAAGTGTGCCTATGGAGTTACTCCATCATGTCCCTTCTCATCTAAAAAATGAACTCCAAATGCTTTGGCGCCAGGAAGCAAGTAGAGTGCGACTCTCAAACTGGGGCAGAAGTGGGCAGAGGAGGCTCAAATGGGCAGTCGGACAAAGGATTTCCTTCCTGGATTATACAAGTCGCCCCTTCCATGGCACCCGTTGTAGAAGAAGCAGGGAGACCGATGCTAGTACGGTCTTGGGGGTCCGGGACAGTGTAGAGGAGGGAATATGGCGGCACTGTAAATGGTTCTTCTGGAATTTCCTCCCCTACATAGGCCATTGGAGGCGAATTTTGCACCCTGTCACAACAAATCAGTGATGTTGAAGAAGCCTGGGTGATCTTGCGGAGGCGTCGCTGCCTGGCTGCATAGTTATACCAAGAAGGTCCCCTCTTAGTATTTCCATGCTCTCGTGGCATTGCGGTGAGGGAAAACTAGACTTAAGTTAGCCAGAGAAAGCGTAGAGCTAGGAGAGTGAAAGGAATAGAGCACAAATGCGAAATCTGAGCCAAATTGGATGAGCCATAACAAACCCGGAGGAAATGGTGGAGCGCCAAAGGAGATGAGGTGACCTTTCACATGCCTCCCGTACCCATCTTTGTCCATCCACCACAACGCATTGAGAGCGCCACTAAACCTGTGCGAGGGAACTGTCTAGCCTGCCTAGGAGCGTGTTGAATGTTTTCCTCCATCTGAGATATGAAGGCAAGGATGGTGGCATGCTTAATAAATGGAATGGGATGCATGTGATCAATGTGGCACCCCATCTGGGGGAGGTCAGTTGCTTCGGGCTATATCCATACATTGGCGCAACAACGAGGGGCTGGGGAGATTGAGCATTCACTTGAATCATCTCCTCCTTTGAAACTACTCCCTCATTATCTAGGCGATCTACTATCTTGTTTTCTTCTCTTTTCACATGTGAAGGGATTAGAGTGAGATTGTGTTGTAGGAGGGATCTGAATTCGTTTAGCAGTCCCAGAAGTCTCCATCTTGGGGAGATTTTTGAGGGGCAGGAGCTATGGATGATTTTTGAGATGAGCATCACCTGGGAGTCCTCTTCCATAATTATCTAGTGGATGTTGTGACTAATAGCTAGTTTGATTCCATTAATAAGACTCCACAGTTCTGTTGCATTGTTTGTGTTGAGCCCCAGGTGGCCTGTTGTGATGTGTAGAATCCATCCGACGCTATCTCGGAGTACAACCCCAAAGCCTGCAGGTCCAAGATTACCCTTCGAGGAGCCATCGAAATTTAATTTGACAAATCCTTGAGGGGGTGGGGACCAAGAGGAGGGTATACATGAGATTTTAGCAGGACGAGGGGGGACTTGGTGGGGGTGGTCAGGGAGGTTCAATTTCCATGCCGAGATGATCAAACTTTCTGCAGGATTGCATTGCATATCATCCTATGTCCAGGGTTCAAATCAGATTGTTTCACGAATGAGGGTGAGGATTGTTTCCCAAGTATTGAGGAGGGAAGAGGAAAGGGAGTGGAAGATTATTTTGTTTCACTCTTTCCATATTTTCCACACTATGAAGCCTGGTAGAAATTTCCAAATGCGATCTAAAATTGGGCTTTGATAGGTGATTAAGTTCCAGTTTTCAATAGTGTTGACAATACTTGCTCTGTTTTTTTTGGAGTGATGCATTATTTGCGTTGCCATGTCCCAGATTACTCCACTCTGAGAGAATTGATTTAAAATGTGTTCCATTGTTTCCTCTTGTTGCTGATAGAGGAGGCATATCAAAGGTCCCACAAAGCCCCCCTTTCGACGCTCATTTCATTAATTATCATTGTATTGTGCAATTAAATGCAACCCCATTGCTAGCGATGGACTGCTTGATGTAGAGAACAACCAGGACTGGAAGGAGAATGAAAACATACTAAGATCAGACGTCGAGGATGGCGGTGTGATGGTCATGCCCCATGGAAGCATGGATGAGAATCCTGCTGACAGAGTCTTAAAGACTCTGTAATAGGTTGGATATTTCTCTCCCTAGTTCTAGACATGTCCCCAGGTTTCACAAAAGTGCACTTCAGCATAAAGTCTAGAGATTGTAGTTGGAAATGAAGATACCCAAACCAAATACCAGATTATCCCTACCACATAACCAAGCATGAGAGATCTGTACTTGGGGCCCTTAAGTTATGAAAGGTGGGTATAACAACATCATTAGTATAGGAAGCTGATCTTCGAGGGAATTTGAATCTTACAAATTTAGATGCCCATGGCACCTCCAGGTATCTGTAGAGGCGATAGATGACTATTGATAACGATGGTTGGCCTACATAAAGGAGCTTTTCATAGTGAACCGCGTGAAGGAACTCATCAAATACAAAGGGTTCTAGGCTCACTTCTTTATTAAATATTTTGATGGATGGTTCTAGTTAGATTATGATTATCTCAAAATGTGATGTGAAATACATATTAAAATTTTAAATATAATTTAACAATATAAAATAAAATATATTATTTATTTAAATCTCGTTATATATAAACAAATATATTATTTATTTATAACAAATATATTATTTATTTATTAAAGTTTAATGGTTAAGATAAAAAGTTACATGCAAACAATTCGAATAGATACAATTGCTTTAAATATTTTAGAAATGATAAATAAAGATTGTCTAAATTTAAGAGTTTTTTTTTAAATATTAATAAAAATAACAATAAAATAGTAATTTTAAAAAATATGCTAAGTTTGGATAAAAGAATTGATAAGAAAGTAAAAAATAAAAAAATATAAATGAAGATTTCAAATATTAATATTAAAAATATATTTAGTGATACATTATTTTTATATTTTATAAAAAAATATAAATTTTCATTTTTATTATTGAAAACATGATATTATCATTTAATAATTAAAAATAATATTTATTTTCAAACTATATTTAAATATCTTTATTCTTAACTTTAACCATTATATATAAATTATATATAGTTAAATAAAAATCATGATTTAATTTGTATTTATAAAAAACAATTAAAAAATTATATGATATTGTCATTTAATAATTAAAAATAATATTTATTTTCAAACTATACTTAAATATCGTTATTCTTAACTCTAACCATTATTTAACCATTATATATAAATTATATATAGTTAAATAAAAATCATGATTTAATTTGTATTTATAAAAAACAATTAAAAAATTATATGATATTGTTATTTAATAATTAAAAATAATATTTATTTTCAAACTATACTTAAATATCGTTATTCTTAACTCTAACCATTATATATAGTTAAATAAAAATCATAATTTAATTTGTATTTATAAAAAAAAATTAAAAATTATAGTTTAAATTTTATGTGATATAGGATTGTTTAAAAGTATGTAGTTCTCACCCCTAATAATATGGTATAGTACGTGGAGAAAAAGCAAATGCTGTTACTCAATATAATTCATACTCATATAATCATTGTTGTTGATGTCATTTTTTGTGTAGAAAATCATGGAATTTATTAGGATCAAGTATTTTTAATTTTACTCTGAAATATTGATTTATTTAAGAAATCATTACATTAAAGTTACTGAAAATTACTTGGTTGTAGAGATAAATATTAAATAAAGTAATTTGGTATCATTTTCTAAAAATAAAATATATTTTATTTAAAAAAAAAATAGAATATTTATTTTAAAATTAAATTAAAATTAATTTTCAAGGAAATATGAATGTTTGGGCTTGTGTTTACTTTTTAACATTATAGATATTATATAGATTTTATTTATTTTCTTTAATAAGAGATACAAAACTTTAGGTGGTGATTTAATTTGGTTTTATCTATAGTAATAATTTAGTTTTAAAATATAATTTTTTAAATGGTGATTTAATTGGTTTTATGTTTGGTAATTAATAGTAATAATTTAGTTTTAAAAAATAATTATTCTTTAATGAAAAAAGTATAATTTAATGATGATGATTAATGTTCACTAAGATCTAATTGGTTTATCGGACCTTAAGAGGGTAAGTGATTACTTGTGATTCTTTAGAATTTTGTTTCTGTACTTGAAAAGAATTAAGAGAAGCTTTCCAAGATCACCATACTTTTGTTGAGTTAAGAGGTTAGGAAGGTTGGTAGTGTGATCAATATTTTGAAAATGAGATCTAATATGGGTATAGGCTGGACAATCTAAGAGAAAGTTCTTTTCATATTCAACCTTCTTAGTGTCACAAAGGTGACACACTCTTTCATCCCATGGCGTTTTAGGAATTGACCAATGCCTAGTTTCACTATGGAGCTCGTGAGAATTTGTTCTTATCTTATAAATGTTTTTTTTTTCTTTACACTTGGCAAAACAAATAGATAATTTTGATCTTCTAGATTAGGGTTGATTACATCTTTATAATACCTTAATTTTCTTTTTTCCTCTAACTCTTTATCACACCACATTTTTTCCTTAAATTTTGATTTGATGTTTTTTTTAATAGTATCTTTATTTTGCAAAATGTTTTCTTCCATGATTCCCCAATAGTTTAGCCAAGACCGGGCATCTTTATGCCATCCTCGCTTGAGTCGATGGTGGTTATGACTTGATTTTGAAGCAATTTTAGGTAGCCTCTTGTCTTCCATGTTGTTTAACTTGTTTTTATACATTAGGGATCTAGTCATAGCCATGCTCTCAATGGGGGAGAGGCTTGTTTCTATGAGGAGGATGAGATATGGCATATTTCCTTTAATTTTGAGATTATGGGTTATAAAATTCTTTTGTATTTGCTCTATCTTTCTCCAGGATTCACGAGAGATGCTACAACCCCAAACTTCACATCCATATAGAATAACAGGTGTAACAAGAGTCTCAAAGAGGAGTTTCTTCTTATCCCAAATCCAAAGATCAGTTGATTTACAACTGTTTTCAATCCCATAATAAGCTTTCCATCCCCCAATAATCCTTTTCTCGATGCTATAATTCCAATTGAGCTTGTGGTGAATATTAACATTATACATTTACAAAACTAAATTTAAAACAATTATAACTTAGTAAATGAACTCTAAATTAAAAAACAATTATAACTTAATAAATTAGTTACATTGAAAAAACTAGAAATCATTAAATGAACTATATTGAAATATAGAAGTTCATATAGTTCATATTACTATATAAACACTCGAGAGCTTCAACAAAAGTCCAGGCATATCGCTCATATTCACACTCTGAGAGAAAACAATAAGAAAGCGGACGCCCTCTCAAAGATTTCTCTTCATAAGCAAGTCGGATTACTTTCCTATAATCACTAGCTAGAAAATCATGAGGGCCTAACCATCTTTATAAATTTATTTTAATCCCTCAAAGTTTTTTTTTGTACCTACCCGAACTCAATTAATTTTTTTGAAAATTTGTGTTTCTGTCTTTGCCTCTGCATTTTAGCATGAACAAGAAGTGTCATCATTACAGTCTTGTCACTTTTGTCTGTACATTTGTATTGGCTAGGAATGTTGGCCTCTTTTTGGGGTCTAGATCATAGCTATACATAGGTGATCATCTTTGAAGAAGATGTTATTTTTTGTAAACACTAGCGATGTAAAGCAAATTATATTATCAATATAATCTAGGAAAAAAATATATAAACTTACTATATCTATTAAACAAGATTTTAGAAAATTATAATTAATCAAATTATTATGTAAAAAATATTTTTTATATAATGAAAAATAGAAATCAATATGACAACTTTTTATTAACAAAAATGTAAAATAGTCTTTATATTCAATTAAATGTATATGTAGTTTAGAGAAATGCAATATTTAGAAAATATTTTTTGGAAATATTTTGTTTCTCAAATAATAATAATAATAATAATAATAATAAGTTATCAATTAGAAATAGAAAAAATAATAATAAGAATAAGTTATTAAGTAGAAATAGAAAAATTTAAAACTAATATGGATATTATATTTATTTAATATTTTTTTAACTAATTTTATTTAGAATTTTTTATTAGTTATTGAAATTGCATATTTAATTTAAATGATCAAACTAGATTAAAAAATTATTTATAATATTTATAAAAAAATTATTTTTCAATGCAATATAATGATCAATGAACACAGTAGAACATAGTAATTTGTACTAATAAGTAAAGCATGGTCAATAAACCATATTCAACTATAATAACTCATAGTAATCACATTATAATAACTCATAGTAATCACATTATTTTAAAAAATTATAATTTAATTTTTTTTATAAATACAAGTGAACATCATAAATAAAAAATAAAAAACTTTGTTAAAATTAATTGTTAAAAAAATCACATTTAAAAATAAAAGAGAATGATTAGGTGAATTCTTCATTTAAAAAGTTTAATAGATGATACATTATAATAACTCATAGTAATCACATTATTTAAAAAAAATTATAATTTTTTTTTTTTTATAAATACAAGTGAACATCATAAATAAAAAATAAAAAACTTTGTTTAAATTAATTGTTAAAAAAATCACATTTAAAAATAAAAGAGAATGATGGGGGTGAATTCTTCATTTAAAAAGTTTAATAGATAATTTAAAAATAAAAGAGAATGATTGGGTGAATTCTTCATTTAAAAAGTTTAATAGATAATATGAGAAGGAAAAAAAAAAGTTTAATTATTATTTTAAAATTAAAATTGTTGTAAAAAAATAATAATCATAAGTATTATGTTTAATTAAAATTGTGCTATTAACAAATCCTAATTAAATAATAATTTAATGTTATTGAAATTGTTATAGATTTTTTCTAAAATTAGTATACAATGAATGTTTTAATTTGGTTTACACTATAAAATAGCTTTTATATTCAATGGAATGTATATGTAGTTTAGAGAAATGCATTATTTGGAAACATATTTTGTTTCTCAAATAATAATAAGAGTAAATTATTAAGTAGAAATAGAAAAATTTAAAACTAATGTGAAGTATCAAACTAATGTGAAGTATCATGCTTATTTGATATTTTTTTAACTATCCATGTTTAGAATTTCTTATTAGTTATTTCAATTGCATGTTCAATTTTTTTTATTTTTTATTTTTAAGTAAAAACAGATCCTATTATATTAATGCTTAAAAATTATACCATTATATGGAGGTGTCAGCTGTCCCGCCTGTGAAGGAAATCGAGACAGCTGGCCTGTCCAAAATAGCATGCAAGTTCGAAACCTCGTATTGCCACCCTGCCCGAAGGAAACCAGGGTGCATGACCAGTTTCAGCAGCAATTTGATAATGCCTATGCTAACGCTAACATGGCTATGAACTAGAAGAGCTACATCTCTGATAAACATCAAAAAGAGAGAGAGTTTGAAACAATGTTGAACATGAGAACCTATTAACCGTGTCCTTGCGGTCGTCCGTATCCTTGCCGCTTTTGACAGGAATGGCATAGGGTTGAGCGCAGGTGGGGCATTGTCGCCGTGGGGTGGCATTGGAGTAAGCTGCATACATCATATCCAGGCGTTGGCTAACGCAGACAACCCTGAAGATTTGGTCGTCCACCATGCTGCGGACCTCGAAGATCAAGTTCAGGTGCTCCGGGTGAAGAAGTGGTGGCGGGGGTGGCGGTTTTTTCTCAGCGTCCATCTCCTGGTGTGCATGCTACTTTCTCTGCGACTGCAATTCATTGTTTCCTCCCGGCAGCTCTTCCTCTACCAGGCAGGTGGCGAATTCCTCAGTGGGAGCGTCGCTGGGACCGTGTGCTTCTCGCAGGCGGGGAGGTGGTTCTTATGCTCCAATGCACGCAGGGGGGTTCCAATTGTCCGGAACCATAAACATGCGAATTTCAGAGAAGTCGTGGGGGATTTCCATCGAAGGAATTTCCTCAACATATGTTCTGGGGGGCGAGTCTATAGCTATGGCCTTCCTGGTTCTCTTTTTCTTGGCAAGAACTAGAGCTCGCTCAAATCGTTTATGCCTTTTTCGTCGAGAGTCGGCCACGTACCACCCTGCTCCTCTGCGGGGTATTCCTCTAGCTCATGGCATGATGAGAATGAGGATGAGAGCCAGAACTTCCCCTGCACGTCTATTCTTGCTTGGCTCTGTGAGCTGTGAATGCATCCTAAGGCTGTCGAGAAGGTTTATAAGGACAAAAATGGTGGCTATAGCCATTAAGGCCGAGGGCTTAATGCTCTGGCTGGCTGGCCTGTTCGCGCTAGTGAGAGGCCCTGTCAAGAGGTGGAGTCTGACTGAAGTGATGCCCCTCATAACTAGTGATGATATGAGGGCGGTTGGCCACCATTAATGGCCCCTCCTAGCGCTTCTCCACGTGCCCACCCTTCTCCGTGTGGCACCCCATCTGGGGAATTGCATGTTCAATTTAAATGATCAAACTAGATAAAAAAAATTATTTATATTATTTACAATTCAACATATTCATCAAAGAACATAGTAACTATGGTTAATAAACCATAGAATTGATTATGTCAACATAATAACCATAGACAACCACACAATCATTAAGGAACATATCAATTCATCAAAAGTCAATGAGTCATAATCACATATGGAAACCATGGTTAACAATACGCCATATTGTGACATTACTTAACCCTAATTAAATGTTGCAATATCACATAACCATTTACAAATTGAGACAATAAGATGTATGTCAAAATGAAACAGTCAACCATAGTCAAGAACTCACGAATGGATGACTATGGATGACCTTGAACCCATATTCTAATGTGAGGGACACAATTCACAAACATCACACTCAAACATAACCCTAAAGGAATTTCACAAGGTGACATAACCCTAAATGTAGTAAACTATGGTTGACTATGGGTGACCTTTAATTTGGCACCCATAATCCAATATGAGGGACACAATTCATAAACATCACATTCAAACATAATCCTAAAGTAATGTCATGAGGTTACATAACCCTAAATTAATGTTGCAATGTGACGTAACATTTTCAAGGCTAACTTATGTCAAATAGCTACATTCCTCAATGGTTGTGTCACATTGTGATGTACATATTCAATGTATTATGTTGAATTGCATCGTTCCTAAATGGTTACGTCACATTGTGATGTTCATTTAGGGTTATGTCACCTAGCGATATTTCCTTAGTGACATAACCCTAAATGAATGACGCAATGTGACATAACATTTTCAATGCTAACTTATGTCAAATAACCACATTCCCCAATGGTTGTGTCACATTGTGACGTGCATATTCAATTTGTATTATGTCAAATTGCATCGTTCCTAAATGGTTACGTCACAATGTGATGTTCATTTAGGGTTATGCCACCTTGTGACATTTTCTTAGGGTTATCTTTCAATGTGCCATTACCCTCAACAAATGTTAAAATGTGACAAAATCCTTTAGGAATGTGACAATGTGACATCACATTTGATTGACACCATAATGTGACATAACCATTCATGAATGTAGGAAGTTGACACAAGTCAACCAAGATCAATGTCTCAATGTCACATAAACATTGAGGAAGATCACAATCAAACATAGCCATCAACCATTAAGGAATGTCACAATCCAATATAACCCTTGATAAATGTCGTAATGAGACATAATACTTTATGAATGTCACAATGTGACATAACCTTTATTTTACATCAGAATGCGAAAAACCCTTAATGAACATTGCAATGTGACATGACATGACATTTGATGTACATTGAAATGTGACATAGCCAGTAACACGAAAAGATGAATTTTGCAATCTGGAATAACCTTAAAGTAATATTGTGGGGAAACTTATATGTATAAATTCAGGACATCAAATCATCAACCCGAGGGCTCATAATATTTGAGGTGCAAGCATGGGAATGCAGAATCAAAGACTATTCTAAATTGATGCCGATAATTACTAGGAAATCCAAACCCAAATAAAATCAACTAACCTCCACCATAGGACTACAACTTGTCACTGGACTGCAAGATCACTTAGATGTTGTTGGGCTCAGAACCACAATCTTTCATTATTGTGATCTAATAAAAAATCTCTTTAAATATTTGAACGAAACACACAACAATAAACAAGCTAATATATGAAATCAAACTACACCACAAAATTGTGTTACTGGACAAGGTTTACTCAAATTCTTTCCTAGCACAAACCATAGTCTTTCCCAAAATTTATTGTCATCACTTATCAAGGAGACCGGTCCTTCAATCTTCAACAAATAATCAGTTTCTGTAGAAAACTTCAAATGCAAAACATAACCAAAAAGGGAAATAAAAAGTGATCTAGCTAACTAAAAGTGAATGAAAACAAAATAATTTATGCCAGGATGGGGGCACTGCCAAGCTTGACACACACCGTGGGAAATATTTACAGTGTTAGGATGTACTCAAAACTCCACTTGTAGGAATATATGTGATATTAATTCATTGTAGGAAAGGCCTTCAACAATGTACAATGTAGTTCAAAAATTCTCCATTCCCTCTTTAGTTATTCAATCTAGCTCCCCCCCTCTCTATTCTACTCATACATTTTATACAAAGAGGCAGGGGGTGAATTGGAACCAATTCCTTCAAATTTAGACTGTCAATCATGGAAAGATTTACAAAATATTGTCTTTGTGTGTTTTTAGTGGATCTTGGTTGAAGAACAAATCAAGATCAGATTACATTGGATCCATATATCATAAATCGTTTGAGAATAGGATGGAATCGGTTCCTTTGCTGACTGGTTTCTTTGTTTGGGACACAATTTTCCAACGATTGCAACAAGAAAAGACCCTTAAGAAGAGCTATGTATATCTCCAAATCCACAACATTTTTGGAGAAACCACTTGCGCGACACTTAAATGGGGATGTTATGGACAAAAACCATGTCATAGATTGCTTGGTTAAGCCTGGCACAAGTTTTCTAGATTGTTAATCATGAGTTGGAGACCGCTATGTGCGACTTGGGCATGCAACAAGGCACACAAACCATGTTGGGGGTTAGATATTTAAAACCCATGTGACAATATTCAAAATGGGTGCGCTCATATATGAAAACCTACAAACTTGGGTACTAGAACAACTTGGAGGTATGGGAACAGAACTGTCAAAACCTTCATCGACAAGATTGATCCAAATCCTCTCTAAATTATTAAAAACTAAGGAAATTATAACAATTAACAACATTAATCTTGTGAGGCACATTAATGTCAAAAATATGGGTAAATATGGTATCAAACATAGCGTATGGGTTCACATATAAGGTAAAGGAGACCGACTGATGGTGTAAAAAAATGTCAATTTAACAAGCCAACATCTCCCCCATGCTTGAGGATTGACATGTCCTCATGCCAAAGGAGTAGGAACTGATCATTTTTTAATTGCAAAATCCTCCCAAGATTTTCTAACTTTACTTCTATGCTAGTTCATTTTTATCAATATGCATTGCCATTGCCAGATTTTCTTATCATAAATAAACACTTTATGCTATTCCAACTTCCAATGAATACCAGGAGTGCAACTTCATTTTGAGTTGTACATTGTTAAATGTTAAAGGTCCTTGTGTCATCCCGAGGTCATCCAGAAAAATATTATAAGAAGATTTTTCTCACTACCTCGCAAACCATCAACCCAACACAACAATTGAAAACTTTTATCAAGTATTCAAATTTCATCATGACCAATTTTATAGGATTTATCTCCTTAGTTATTTCATCATTATAGACATGAATAGTGACAGAAAGGAAGTGAACTTAGGAAAAAATCCTCGTTTAGAAAACAAAGTTTCCTTCTTTTGCAATTATGCTTAAAAGATACCTTCAAATTCTGCCAAAAATGTTAGATTGGAAGTAACTCTGCCAATTGTTGATGCTCTGCCTTTGCCAATTAGCTGCAATCAAATCCCTTACAATGTTTATTAAGAGTGAAATGGTCTCTTGAATTTTCTAAAATTTCCTTCTTTCAATCAAACCTCTATAATGAGATTGAATAATAGTGGAAGCCTCAGTTGTGGAAGTCGCCACTAGCTCCAATGAATATGTGACTTGAGATTCCTTTAGATATTGAGTGATAGAAATATATCCTAGTAAACAAAAGTCTACAAGGGTACAAAATGGTTCTCCATCAGCTAATTGCATGCTCCTTTTTATCGCACAAATTGTAGGTGGGGAAACGCTTGATCCAATCCACAAGAATGAGACAACTATGAGAGTAGCTACCCACTATCACCTTAGATAGATACCGCCCTCACTTTAGTGATGATAACTCACCACAAGGGGGGAATCCCCATGAACCTAGGGGGATTGAGATGGAAAGTGGTAGAATGACCAATAAAGCCCCTATATGTCAAGTTTGGAGGTGGAAAAGGGATTGGAAAGAAGTCTTGTCGATGATGGGTGGTTGCCAAAGTGTTGTGTACCTACAAGATAATGTTAAACCTACCTGAGATAAGACAATTGATCGAGATACAAGCCAAATAACCAAGGGTAAAATCAATTAAATCTTGTTATCCTAAATTGTATATGTATATCATATTTATATTAGAAAATTAAATCAGCAAATGGTTGCAAAATATATTTCCAAAAGTCAAGTAAAAGATACTAGAAACCAAGTTAGCAATGACTAATTTAACTTCCGTTGAAAATATCAAGACTTTATTGGAGTTTAGGGATATTTATTATTAGTAAGTTATTATTACAGCCAAGTGGATGTAGCAAACAAATTCTATAGAAGAAAATTCCAACCAAATATATCAACAAGTAAACCATTAAAAGATAGCTAGTGAGCAGTAGAACAATAATCTAAGTTCACCAATAAATTTCAGCGGTGGAAAAGTGAGGAATAGATCAAATAAAGTGAGTTTTGTTGCAACCATAATGTATATAGCATTAATTTAATTGAACCAAGATAATTCCTTGGCCAAATTAGATTCCCTTAGGGAATAAGAAAGCTTATGACACTTAGAAAATATTCCAACTTGAACAAATACAATATCTCTCAATTTCACGTATACCAATGCAATGATTTTATTTCTCCAATGCAAAAATAGACATGTTCATTTCCAATGGGTTATGGAGTCTTCTTGTGTAAGGTTATATCTACTACTTCTCTAGGGGTGTAATCCCTTTTACTCCCTAGAGAAAGCAAATCCAGAAAGGCAAATCTAGGAGGGTGTAATCCCTTTTACTCCTCCTAGCAACCTTTTGCAATAGCTTATCCAATAGAAATTATGATGAATCTTGGTGGAGGGTGTATTCCATTATACTCCTCCAAGGATTTAGACAATAATAACCATGAAACAAGAAATAAATACCCCAAAAATGCAAAAATTCCTTACCAATTCCAAGAAAATAGCAAGATAAACCCTTATCTACCAAGAGCATTCCATCACCATAGCAAGAGAAAAACATCCAAGAGATAGCACACCAATTTAGCTCCACAATAAAAGTATCAAGAATCCAACAATTGAAAAAGAGAGAGAGATGTGATTTTCCCAAGAGGGGTGAAAATTTCAGCCATAAAGTATGTAATTCTCAAGTGAGATTGTTATGTCTAAAATGAAATGAGCAAGGTCTTATTTATACTTGGCCTTGAAAAACAATTTGAACACACAACATTAGGGTAAACCACAATTTAAGGAGTCCGACCTCCTAGAGTTTCTCCTTTACAATACAAAATTTGATTTTGCATAAAGAAGAAAACCCTAAAAGATGATGTTATACCCCTTAGGGGTGATGTTTTGGAAAAATGAGCAAATCGATGATCTCTTTGAAGGAGACGTTGGGACTTCAAAGGACATACCTCCATGGTGCAAGGGTCTTCCTTCATTCGATCATGCCTGGTCATAATCAATCACCACCATGATCCAAACCCTATCCTTCCATATGTGACATCATGCCACAAAAGTGAAACGCAAGGCCTCCAAAGGAAAGTTATTGGGGATAGGAAGGCTAGCAAATTACCTATAGGGGATCCTCAAGTGCCTCCAAAGGAAAGGTATCATCCAAGAATAAAGGGTGCATCATCCATCCTATGGGATTCAAGCCCCAAGTAAAGGTCCAAGTGACCTTGTGCCTTCACGAAAAGTCTTCCACCTGTCAAGGCCTTGCAAAGACAAGAAAATTCACCCTCCAAGGGCTCACAAGTCACAAGAATAATTCCAAGTAAGCCATATATAAAAAAAAGAACTACCTAAACATGTGCATCGAATCCCCCCTCTCAAAATAAACAAATTCTCAAATACCTTATGCAAATTTCCAAATTTAGGTATGGGATGGTTGTCATAGTGACCTATTGGGTGAATCATTCGCCAAGTTAAGGAGTGTTTCCTAGTTGGACCCTCTCTAAGTCATGTGAAGAGTATGATGTGGATAGGGGTAATACTTTTGGGAATGGGTTTTATTGACATAAAAGGGCTCATATTGTCTCATTTATGGGTGCCTTTGTAGAGGGTGTGTTTCCCTTCATCCGCGATGCAAGAATTTTCCAAGACCTTTTTCCATTTAATTTATTAGAGTGTTCCTAGGTTGAAGCTAAAGTGGGACTTATACCTAAGCATGAAAATGATTTCCCACCTTAACTCTACCCTAGTCACACCGTGCTTATCCAATTTGAATACAATGTGTAGGACTTATACCTAAGCATGAAAAACATTGCCCACACATTCTCTACCTTGATTGGTATGTTTAATTAGTTATTTATTTTATGGGTCCCTCAATTTTTTGTGAGAAACATTTCATTGTTCTCGTGATCCCTGGGTGAGCATTTGGAAGGTTTAGGATTTACTTTTATCTTTTTTCATCTACAATCCTCTAGGATTTCAACCCCTTCTTCCCATGAAATGAGGTACAAACCCTTCTTGGTCCTTGGATCACTGTGGTATGAAAACTCAAAAGATGAGGAAACGAAGGGAAAAAAACATTGAAAATAGAAAGTATGTGTGGGAGCGGTACAATGAATCATTAAGGAGACCCCCCAATAGCAACCCTTTCCCCAAGAGTGACCACTTACTAGGACACAATGTCAACCACCAAGGTGAAATAAGGAAAAGAGCATAATTTCCAAGCAAACATTTTCAAAATCAAGGAAGAACCCTTTGCAACATATTCAAATGATCCATTTATTAAAATGACACTTACCACAATGTTGGACTCGTTACCTCATGGAGAAAGACTTGTCGTCCTCTGTGAGCCAAGCTGGTGCAGTCATCGATATCATGGTGATGGGTGGTTTGATGTGGGGCTCTACTTATTGGTTTGTCTCTCAGTACTCCATGTCTGCAACTTGAGGGACTCGAGACATCATCTCCTTAGTTAACCCTAGAAATGGGGGATAACATGTGGTTCTTACTTGGGGACATGTGCTCATTGTAGAGTTCATGGGAACCACAATAGATCCTGGTAATACCCATGCCTACACACACAGAAACAACAAACTGTGAAATCCAGGGTGGCTCACTCACCCTTTGTTGATATAATCAAAATCTTAAAAATCAAAATTGACAGCTAATCTTAGAAAAGGAAATTTTGCATATTTTTTCAAAATTTATAAACTAACATGTAATATGATGAAATAAAATTATATAAATCAATGATTCAAGAAAAAAATACAAGTAGAGAAAAATGAAAAGTGAAAATGAGATGCAACTAAACTATCATGAGAAAGAAAAATGCAAATGCAAGAAAGAAAGATGACCTACCTACTTACCTGGGGATTCGGCCCTGAAGAAGTCAAGTTCCTTGAACATAGGGTCGAAGAAGAGACCCATAAATTGGTAATGACATCTTTATCCCATCCATGGCAGACAAATAGTAGCTTCCCTTCTTGGAATTCTTCTTGACAATGTAAGAGCCAAGCCGTAAGACATCACTCTTCTGATATACGTGGGCTTGCCCTTCCTCTTATTCCACATAAGTCTGAGGCTCCCTTCACTGAAGTTGACGTAAGGTGTATTCTCAATGTAAGGGTATGAAGGTGGTTATGCATTGACCATATCTTTAATGAATTTTTCATGTTTATTATTTCTTTTATCTTCTTCTTTCTTTAATATCTTGATGGACCCCATCTCTTTTCCTTGGAATTTTGCAAGTTTTTCTTTGTATTCATTTGTCCTTGGAAGTATATGTTTACGAAATCCTATTGTATAAAATTAAATTCCCGTGGATCATACTCAATGGTATCTGGAGCCTCGTCAAATTGATCCTCGCTACTTTATTCATGATCACTCCAATCCAACACATGTTTCCTAGACATTTATCGGTTATAGAGAATCTCGAATGTACCATCTCCCATAGGAATATGCACATGATTAAGGTCCATTCTGAGAAATACGCCAAGTGTGGAAGCCCATATTCTTGATAAGAGCATGCCCCAAGCATATGGAACATCAATCACCACTATTTTCATGAGAAGGCCAATGTGAGGGAAATATTCCAAGTAGATCTCCACATATTTTATGAGACCATAAACTTTCACCTTCTTAGAATCAATGCCATAGACATTTCCATATGGGCGACTTGTTTCCAAGCCAATTTGTTTCATAAATTTCAAACATCACATTTGTCAAGTCCCCAAAATCCATCATACAATTGTTCAAACAAAGACAATTCACACCCAAGAAAATATAAAAGGGAGGGTTTCCATCCCTTTGCCATCCATGGTAAATCGTGTTCAATATCACAAGAGGGTCCTCTACTTTAACTGGTACTTTCAACATATTCAACATTTCTCTTCTCATAGAAGGGATCTTTCAATGATCCAGAATCAGATCCAGGAGACTGATAGGGCTAAAAAAGGCTCAAAAATGAAAGTTCTCTAAATTAAATGAAACCAATTCCGCTGGGACCGGCTCGTCGCGCTGATTCCGACCATATATTTACTTTCTCAAACGGGCGTCGTATACGAGAGTTATCGCACTCTGACCGTTTTTCCAAATAGGCAAAACATCAAATGGTCAACAATCCAAAAAGTCAATGATGACATCATCATGCTCACATGGCAGGTTCGAAAAATGACCAGACAGACTAGTGGTAGGTATGGATTTGACAGGAGGACCAATTGGCACTGGACACATGGCAGTCTTTGTGGACAAATAAGAGGGTGTCGCGTGGCCCAGACATGGGCTACCACGTGGCACCCATGGGTTGGCTGATTAATTGTTGGAAAAATTGTTGGAGCGGACGAGTATTCAACTGATGACCTATCTACAAGGATAGAGTCCTCACCAAGGGTCTGATTTTCATTGCGTCATTATAGTGCTTGTTATGTACACGCCATTTTATTATATATATAGTGTATGTATTAATATAATATGGTGGAAGGGGGATGGGGCTAAGCCCCAACCCGCAGGCATATCATGACCTATGACCACAACTGCATAGGAGCGCTCTACTACAAACACGCGGATAGTTGGAGGTTAACCCCCGGTCCCGTGCAAATTGACATATGACTCGGTTCCAAACAACTATTTCGTTTTTCAGTTAAGCCCTTTTTTCGGGGGGTTCCACCTTTGAATGCGCCATGTGACCACAAAAGAGGGTGCACGCTTAGTCTAAGGGAGATAATATGTGAATTTTGTTACAGAGTGGGTTTTTACCCAATGTTTAGTGGATTTTATTGATTTTTAAGCCTGTAATAGTCGATTTTGGCCATTATTGGGAGATATTGGACTCTTTTTGAGCCCAGATTTTGGGAGGAAGTTGGGGAAGGATAACCAACTTCAGATATATATAAACCATGCCTGTTTGAGGCCATGGAGGACAGTCAGAGCAGAGTTATGTTGAAGCAAATCCAAGCCAAAGGCCATTGTTATGAAGGGAAGCTATTGAGGAGCACACCTTTGCGGGCCATTTCTGGGATCTTCGTTCATCCGATTTGGGTGTCGTCAGTTTTGATGGGTTCATGAGATCTGGTATAACACTACCATATAATTGTTGTAACCTTTTGGAACTATCATGATGTACATTTTAAGCTGCAAACATAAATAAGAAAATCCCACCGAGACAAGGCCCGGAGACGTAGGCGAGATTGTCGAACTCCGTTATCATCTTTGTGTTATGGTTTGTTGTTGTTATTTTCTTTATTTCATATCTGCACATGTGTATATGGTTGTATTTACTCCTCATATCTTCTTCCTCTTTCATTCATCTTCCTAAATGGTTAATAAAATGCATGCATAATAACTCAACCACAGTCATTAGAAGATCATTTTCGGATCAAGTGGTATCAGAGCTAGTTGACATTTGGAATTTGAGTTTTGAATGTTAGTTAGGGAAGAGCTCATATCAAGGGAGAAAATGGCATCTACAGGAGGAATTTATCAAAATGAGAAATATTTCAGAAATTTGGTGTTTTCCATGGCTGAGATGGTGAAGGTGTTGTATGAAGACTACTTGGAACGAAAGAGCATGGTTCAAGTGAAATATTCAAAGGACAACAAAGGGAAAGAAGGACTAAAGGAAGTGCCTTCTACATCTATTTCATAAAACATATCTGAGGTATGCAGTGAAGGTTCCTCATCAAATTTTCCTCATTCTCATCAAGTTGGTTTTGGTGCATTCAAAAAACATACAAAAGGTGTAGGTTTGAGAATACTAACCAAGATGGGTTATGAAGAAGGGAAGGGCCTTGGATGTAAAGGTCAAGGCATTGTTAATCCCATTGAGGTTATGGAAAGGCATCGATATTTGGGATTGGGATATGGCAAAGGGGACCTTGGAGAAACCTCCAAGATAGGTTCCAAAAACTTCAGAAGCAAGTATTGCTTCAAATGGCCAACTTAAATCATTGCAGGAACACTTCACCAAAGATAATGGCGCATCACTTCAGGATTGTGGTAGTGAATGCAAGTCATCCCCAAAGCAAAGTGGATATCAGCATGGAAGGTATAATGGTCATGTTTTTACCAATTCTCATTTTGATTATAATAAGCATAATCAAGTAATCCGAAACTTGTGAAATCTTTATCCATGTACTTATTGTCATTCACCCAAGCATTGTGTTTCCAAGTGTTGGAAGAGACAAACTTTGTACAGGAAACATATTCCGACCAGGAAGGAAACACAACATAAAGGATCAACTCCACAACGGAATAAAGAGAAGGGTAAACAGGTCCGGATGCCAAAAACTCATTGCACGTTTTGCAACAAGAGTGGACATGAAAAGGATAGTTGTTGGAAGCTTAATATGGAGCTTCGTCCAAGGAAGGAAAAAAGGATTTTGCATGTACTCACGAAGGAGGAAGGATTACCAATGAATCAAAAGGAACACTGTGAAGGAAAGAAATCAACCACTTGGTTTTTCCAGAAGTGGATGTCTCAACTTCATTGTATTTTGCTTCCATTAATGTAATCACACATGTTGAAATGATGACCTGTTATAACATCATTTTTGTACAACATTGTGTTTTGTTTTTCTCGTTATGAGTAT
>SNQJ01S0003337.1:316037-330224 GCA_010110895.2 Picea sitchensis
TTATGAATAATAATAATGATAGGAAAAATAATCTTTGCAAGCATGCAAGCCTCGTTTCTACTGTCATGATGTTGCTTGAATCATATGTAATATGCATTGATGCCAAATGGATTTTAACTCAAGAAAGTGATCTCTATTTTGATTTGTGTCTCCATTGCCTATTTGATATGAGTTGATATAAGAGATTTCCATGTTGGGGATTAGCTCCATGTTTCTGTTTCCAATCAAAGGTATTTGACAAATTTTTTTCTCCATGTATTTGCAAGATGTTACCACTATAGCTTAACATGTTTAAATTCCTTTACAGGACCACATGGAAGAGAGCTACCAGTAGAAAGATGAGACTAAAATGAAACAGTCTATTGTTCATGTTGGTGAAGAAAAAGATTCAAAATTTGATAAATCTCCTTCAAAGAAAATAGAGATGCAAAAGAATATTCCAGAAAACACATAAGCAATTCCAGAAGAAAAGGCAAGGAAATTTGGAAAACCTGCGGAAGGAAATGTTAAGGACGAGAAAACATCTAAAAAGAAAGATGTGGAAAGGGAAGAGAAGAAAGAAATAATGGATAAAGGGAGTAAAGATGCTAAAAAGGAAGAAACGAAAAAGGACAAAGGAAAGAAAGATAGCAGCAAAGAACATAAAAAGGATGTCCTGGGCTCCTTTAGGCGCAATCCACTAATGACACCTACTATCCTTGACTGCTGAAAACACCATGCAAACACTGTTTCCTATAGTAGACTACTATTTCTGCCTTTTCCATCTCAAACACTCACCATGCACAGGCTAGATAGTAGAAACCAAATACATCTCAAGGGAAGCACTCCTCTACTATTTTACTCACTGTTATGTCCACAATCTACTAGTTGAAGGCCACCACAGTGCTCCTCCTCTCACCATCTTGGTGGTTTGCCAGAAATATATGCAATAACAGGCAGTAATATCCTGTTAGGGTGCAATACCTCTAGCATACCACTGCTTTTTTCTGTTATTTATCCACCAGTTGAACTTACAAAGGAAACTCATTGTTTTAAGATCCAAACCTGCTGGAAAATACTAATTAGGGTGCTGGTCTTTGAGATATGCTATTGTTTCCTCCTAACTAGCTCGTGGGGCTGAATGAAAACTCTAAATGAATGAGTGAATAAGAAGAATGGGGAAAACCCAAATTTCTTTGAACTACTTCCTGAGACACATCCATCATCCTCAATTCAACTGGATCACGATTGAAAGGAAAATCAAACTGAGGATGATATTCAAACTAATAACCAAATCAGAGCGTGGGGTCAACATCAAATCATGAGGAAGATTGTCTCTTGGATGAAAAACCCTGGTCTGATTTCTCTTGTTCTAGTTAAAGACTTGATGAACCTATGGAAAGTCGTCTTCTTCAACCATGGAAAACATATTCAGTGAATCTTCTGGTTGCTCAAATGCTTCTTTTAGACTGTCGTGAACAAACAAGTGGGTTGTTTGAACAAATACCCAGCATGTCTCTTCATGATGGGGCGATTCGCACACTCTGCAATAGAAATCAGAAGAGGATACCCCCATGAAATCATTGTTGGAGATTGGTATGGGAAGGATTTGAGTTTCCACTTGCCTTTCCTGCTGAAAAGGCTTTCTCTCGGTGGGAAAGTATGCTGATTTACACGGGAAGCCTGCTGATTTTGCAGTTTTTTCTCAATTCAGATCATCTTGTTACTTAAATCCTCCAATAAATCCATGAACTTGGCAGGATTTTCACCTGTTTCATTTTTCTCATTCTTCATAGGGTTAGATATTGATTTTCCATGTGGATCAAAGAGGCGGGAGGAGTTTGAACAGAGCCTCTTCGCTTCATTCATATTCTTCTCAATTTTTAAGATAGCAACATAAGTGGATTTTGGGTTTTGTAGGTTCTTCTTGCTAAGAAAAACCAAATGATTTATGAAACAAATTAATATAAAATACTAAATTGGTACCATCACCTAGGCGAATAGATGAAAAACCTGAGTATAAATCAGAGTTATGCCACCACACTATGTTGCCCTCAAAGTGCCTGAAAGCACTCAAGAACAGTGGTAAATTCATGAATTATATTATGAAGGTTGAGATCAGATTTATTAACCAAATTACAGTATTGTTTAAATGAATGAAACAAAAAGAATGTGTTCCTTAAGTGAAAACATAATTCAAAATAAGTGCACTCAAGTAATAGGCAAGATCCCTGCAGCACGATTGCACATGTAAACTGTTGATATTATGGTAGCTTCGGGAGGTATGAACCTCTAATGTGACCTCTGATGAGATTAGAATACTCCGGAAGGAAAAAAAGAATTGAAGGAAACCCTAGACAAGTTGTGCATGGTGAGTTTTTGAGACGGAAAAGGCAGAAATAACAGTCTACTACAGGAAACAGTGTTTGCATGGTGTTTTCAGCAGTCAAGGACAGTAGATGTCATTAGTGGAGTGCGCCTAAAGAATCCTGGGACATCCTGTTCGTGCAGAGAAGGGTAATAACATGATCTTTCTCCTCATATAGTGGAAATTTTGACATTTTGTTATCCAATGGATGGTTGATTTAAGGAATGCAATTGTAACTTGTTGGTTGTCCCTCTTTGACATCTTCTATTTTGCTTGGCATTAGTTGCCTGAATTCTTGAGCATCCCCTCCACTTCATACTGTTAATCCATTTATAATTTTAACTACTATGAATTCCTTGTTAGAAAAGCAAGCACACACAGTTGAGATCAATACACAACTGAACAAGAATTATGCACCATTATAATGTAGGGTATCTTTTATAGAAGAGAATCATATAACGAAACCATAGGCCAAAAATGACAGTATTGCAAAACAACTAGGTCACACCATGGTCAAATTGACATTAATATTTAACATTTGTTCTTAATGTCAATTTGGAATTAGTTCAACAAATTCCCTCTTAATGTCAAAATGGTTCTTCTTAACTCCAAGCATATTTCTGAAATTCTAAAGCCATGTTAGAAAAGTGAACACACACTATCAAGATCAACACACATTGGAACAAGAATGATGCACCATAACATTGACTTGCTTCATACAACATCACAAAGTATGGCTTTTTATGTATAAGAGAGGCATATATAAAAACCATAAACCAAAATGGAAGTACTGCAAAACAACTGGCCAACTGATGCAGGAGCATCGCCAACATCAAGCGAGCCAGCGCGGAAGTCAGAGACAGTTGGATAAGCCCAGCCAAAAATTTTGAATTTTCCCTTGAAGTTGATGCGCCAAACATAAATGTGATAATTAAATGAAGGCACACTTGTATAATGTAAATGGACCTTGAGTGATTCGCTCTCGTCCTTAGTAGGTAGAAGGCATTTAAAGTATTAAATGTAAGTAGGTAGGATTCAATTCTAGATTAGACAGTTTTTTAGCGCAAGAGGGAAATGGGATATAGACACCCTCATTGTGTATTGTAACATTATTGGAGAGAAAAGAAGAGAAGCAGAGAGCTGTGTAAGAACACCCATGTACAGCTATTTGGATTAATAGAAGAAGTTGATTCAAATCCATGGTTTTGTGTTTGTTCTCTGTGTATTGATGTTAAATGATATGCTCATGAATGTTTGCTTCCTGTTATACATTTTCTTTAACTACTGTGTATATGATTTCATGTTTGAATTTGAAGTCTGAGCGGAAGTAGGAATGAGTTTCAATTGTTTCTCTGTCTGAGCAAAGGTTTCCTGCAAGGAGTGCAGTTGAATTTGTCCGCAGGGAGTGCGTTGACAGAAGGCTTAGATAGTTTAACCTTTGTTCTCATTCACCCAGAAGTGAATTGGGATATAGGAGTCGTGCAAGGAGTGCACAGGCCAAGGAAAGTCTCAGAATTGTGAATCTGAGTAAAGCATTTGAAAGATTGTTGCTGCAGGAGTGCGCAAAGTCAAAGGACTTCAACACTTGGTAGTGTTTGAATGTTTCCGCAAGGAGTGCATGCAAAGGTTCTCTTTTCTAGAGACTTAAAAGCTGTGGAAAATCTCAGGAGGGATAAGACCTTCAATCTGTTGAAGAACAGGGCAAGGGAAGTTGCGACGGGAAGTTTGTAAGAAAGCGTCGAAAGTCTGCACGCATGTGGACAAGTTCATGGAGAAACACTTAGTCCATTTGCAGGAAAATCATCAGAAGGAACGGACGGTCGGAATCCTCTGAGGAGAATTCGTGAAGTCCCGTGAGTCATCAAATATCACAGAGGAACAAGTGAGTTACGGTGGAAGAATTGAAAGGTTCAAAGATCAGGAGGGGCAGAACGGTGGATCTGAGCCACAAGGGCCATCAGATCTGATCGTGGATTTCCATATCGGGTTTTTGCAGGTGGTATTCTCGTAAACATAGCAACGGGAATCGCGAAATCGCGAAACGCGATTTATCGATAGCCAAAGGATAGTGTGGACCACGGACGAGTCGGTGAGGTGGACAGGTGGCATACCATTTCGGGGGTTTGTGATTGGAAATCCCGACAACATTGCATCAGGAATCACGAAATTGTGAAATGTGATATCCCGACAGTCAAAGGACAGTGTGGGGCCAAGAGAGTTAAGCGCGGAGGACAGGTGGCACGTTGTCGGCGTGATTCAAGGACCGTAGACCATTTCAGAGTTTCACGGGGTGAAATCCTGAAATCTCCACATCAGGATTCGCGATATTGCGAAGTCCGAAACCTCGATGGAGTAGGGGGCGTTGAAAATTCAATCGGAGTTTCAGCAAATCAGGATTCAGGGATCGGTAAGACAAGTTGTTTGACATCGCAAGTGGCGATATCGCGATAGGAAAATTCTCGATAAGAAAGGAAGGGGTCAACGTTGACTTATATCAGGGTTTGGGGATTCGAGAGTCCAATGTTCGATAATTGACCTCGTGAAGTTGCGAAGTCCGATTTCCCGAAGAAAAAGGGAGATACCGTGAGAGAGAGTTTCTGTGGGTGCGGATTTCCCGATAGGGAAATAAAAGAACGTTAGAATTTCGGGTCGTGGAAAAAGGAAAGATCCTGTGCTGACGTAGACCTTCCAGCCTACGGGTTGTGGAGGGAGCATGCGTCAGCGTCAAGTGGTATCAGAGCAGAGAAAGATTCTTTGCTTTCTGTAGTAGAGAAGAAGAGAATTCACCATGCCACCTAGGAGAAGGGACAGGAAATCACTCGATCCAGAGGAAAGGGAAAACCCGAGAAGAAGGGGTAGGTAAATGTAGAATCCAGAAATGGAGAGAGAGATGCATGATCTATGAGCCAGACTAGAAGATATGGAGACAACGCAGAGACGCACAGCCAGTGCGGGGGATCTGAGTGATTCCAAAAGTGAAATAGAGGTTGAACGTGAAGAAGAAGTTGCAGCTGAAGATGCATCAAATGAACGTTTGATCTGATCTATTGCCAAGATGGGTGCAAAAGCGAAAATGGACATTCCATTTTATGAGGGAAACTTGGATGCAGCGAAGCTTCTAGACTGGATTAGAGATTTAGACACATACTTTCACTATGAAGATGTCGAAGAGGACAAGAAGGTCAAACATGTTGTCATGATATTAAAAGGACATGCAGCATTGTGGTGGGATGAACTACAAGCTGACAGAGGCTACAAGGGAAAGCAAAAGATCAAGAGCTGGGGCAGGATGATTGTAAATATGAAACAAAAATCCATCCCCAGAGATTATCAAATTACTTTGTTCAGGAGAATGCAAAACTTGAGACAGAAGTTGATGACAGTGAAAGAATACACTGAAGAATTCTATAGACTAAACATTAGGGCAGGTCATCGGGAGAGCGATGATGAGAAAGTAGCCAAATACATGAATGGTCTGAGATATGAAATTCAGGATGAGATGAGCATGGTAACCATCCGAACGGTGGAAGATGCTTATTAGATGGCTCTGAAAGCGGAAGAGAAGCTGAGCCGAAAGCAAGGTCAGAGAGGCCGAGGCAGAAGTCATCCCAGAGGCAAATCAATTGCCCAGGATAAATATCAGAAGCCCAAGGAAGACTGGAAGAAACCTCAGACTCAAATTGAGAGAGGTGGAAGTTCACAGTGAGGGCAATACACTGAGCAGAGAGGATAGCATACTGAGCAGAGAGGAGGGTATGTTGATAATAATAGGTTTCCTCGTACTAGAGGCAGAGGAAGAGGAAGAGGTGGAGTAATTACATGCTTCACATGTGGAAAAAATGGGCACAAGTCTTATGAGTGTCCAGATAAAAAGAAAGATGGAGGAGAAGATCACATCACCAAAGTGCAGAGGCAGGATGTTGAGGCAGAAGATGTTGAAGGCGGAAGATCATTGATGATGCGAAAATCTCTTTTGACACCAGAGAAGGAGGTGGAGAGTTCAATCCAAAGGACCATACTTTTTAGGACTGCTTGCAAGACCAAGGATAGGGTATGCAAGGTCATTGTAGACAACGGAAGCACTGATAATCTCGTTTCAACCAAGATGGTAGAAAAGCTGGAGCTGGAGACGATTGATCATCCAAGCCCATACAAAATTTCGTGGTTACAGAAAGGACATCAGGTAACTATCACTAAACAATGTTTAGTTGAATTCAATATAGGTGGATATAATGATAAGATATTGTGTGATGTTATTCCTATGGATGTTTGTCATCTATTGCTGGGTAGACCATGGAAATATGACAGGAATGTGATTCATGATGGGAGAATGAACACATACACCCTAGAGAAGAATGGGAGGACACACATGTTACTTCCAATTAAGGATAAGGAGGTGAAACCGGAAGTAAGTAACAATGTACTTCTCATGAGTGGGAAGGAACTTCTTACAAAGGTTAAGAATAAAGAAGAACCGCAATTCTTTGTGGTTAGGAAACCGAGGATTTTTTTAACCAGCACAAGGGTAGACGATTTACCAGAAGAAATTCAGGAATTGCTGGAAGAATTCGCCGATATAGTAGTGGATGAACTACCTCGTTCGTTGCCACCGATTAGAAGTGTGAGTCATCATATTGATCTCATACCAGGAGCCAGTTTATCAAACAAAGCCGCATATAGATTGACGCCACAAGAGAATGAAGAGGTGAAAAGACAAGTCCAGGAGTTATTGGACAAAGGTTTGGTCAGAGAAAGCTTGAGTCCATGTGTTGTTCCAACAATACTCAGTCCGAAGAAAGATGGAGGCTGGAGGATGTGTATTGATTCAAGGGTGATTAATAAGATAACAATCAGGTACAGATTTCCATTGCCGAGGATGGATGATCTGATGGATTGCTTGAGTGGAGAAAAATATTTTTTGAAAATTGATTTGAAAAGTGGATATCACCAGATTCGTATGAGGCAAGGTGATGAATGGAAGACAACATTCAAAACCAACGAAGGGTTGTATGAATGGTTTTTTATGCCATTTGGCTTAACAAATGTGTTGAGTACCTTCATGAGGTTGATGAACGAAGTCCTGAGGGAGTTCATCGGAAAATTTGTCATTGTGTATTTGGATGACATACTGATTTTCAGTAAAACAATGGCTGAAAATTTGAAGCATTTGGCTAGAGTGATGAAGAGGCTACAGTAGGAGAAGTTGTTGATAAACATAAATAAATCCTCATTCATGAAGACAGAGCTCATTTATCTGGGATTTGTTATTTATGCAGATAAGTTGAGGATGGATCCGGATAAGGTGGGGGTAATCAAGAATTGGCCATCACCGAAGAATATTTTTGAGGTGACAAGTTTTCATGGATTGGCTAGTTTCTACAGAAAATTCATCAGGAATTTCAGTGGAATTAGTGCAGCAATGATGGACACAGTGAAGAAAATACACAAATCTTTTCACTGGACAGAATACGTTTAGAAGAGTTTCAATTTGTTGAAACGAAAGATCACAGAACAACCAGTTTTGGTGTTGTCGGATTTCCAAAAGACATTTCAGGTGAAATGCGATGCAAGCGGATTTGCAATAGGGGCAGTCTTGAGTCAAGAAGACATGCCGATTGCATACTTCAGTGAGAATCCGAATGAAGCGAAAGTGAAGTACTCCACATATGATAATGAGTTATATGCTATCGTATAGGCATTGAAAAAGTGGAGGCATTACTTGATTCCGAAGGAATTTGTTCTGTATAGTGATAACCATGCATTGGAGTTTATGACTCAACATGAGAAGTTGAATCAGAGACATGTCAAATGGGTAGAATATATGCAGAATTTCACTTTTGTGATTAAACATATTTCCGGTACTGCTAACAAAGTTGTTGATGCTTTGAGCATGAAGTGGTTGTTGTTGCAGGAGTTCAAGGTCAAGACATTAGGTTTTGATGATCTTAGGAACATGTACGCAGATGATCCAGATTTTCAGGAAGCGTATGAAGCAGCTGAGAATCCAGTTCTCAGAGATAGGAGCTAATGGGCAGAATACATGATCCAGGAAGGATTGTTGTTTAAGGGTAATCAACTGTGTATTCTGAATTTCTCCATGAGGGAGAATCTGCTGAAGGAGAAACACAGTGGAGGATTGGCCGGACACTTCGGTCATGACAAGACATTCACAAAGCTGAGCGAGTCATACTTTTGGTCGGGGATGTGATCAGAGGTCAAGAGGTTTGTGGACAGATGTAGGATTTTCCAGCATTCGAAGGGAAGGAGGCAGAATGCAGTGTTTTATCAACCATTTCCCATACTTGAAAGGCCGTGGGATGCAATTAGCATGGATTTTTTGTTGGGGTTGCCAAGAACAAAAAGAGGTTGTGACTCAATCTTTGTGGTGGTGGATAGATTTTTCAATATGGCACACTTTATCCCATGTCAGAAAACCAGGGACGCAACTCATATTGCGAACCTGTTTTTCAAAGAAGTCATTCAACTTCACGGCTTACCCAAAAGCATAGTTTCGGACAAGGATAGGAAGTTTGTGGGACACTTCTGGAGGAATTTGTGGAAGAAGCTGGGAACTAACCTGTTGTTTAGTTCATCTTATCATCCTTAGATGGATGGACATACAGAAGTGGTGAACAGAAGTCTGGGAGACTTACTGAGAAGCTTGGTGACAGAGCACCACAGCCAATGGGACAATATACTACCACAAGCAGAGTTTGCGTATAACGACTTAGTGAATAGAATAACAGTATAGAGTCCATTTTAGATTGTTTATGGCATGCATCTGAGAGGAATTTATGAGTTGAGAGATTCAGAACAGCCTGCGACTAGGAGCACTAGTGCAGAAGAATTCGCAAAAGCGATGAAGGAACTTCACAGCCAGGTGAAGGAGCGATTGCAGAATTCAAGTCAGGAATATAAGCGGAGAGAAAATCAACACAAAAGACAACTTCAGTTTGAGTTTGGTGACTTAATTCTGGCACATTTGAGAAAGGAAAGGTTCCTGAGAGGAACATACAACAAGTTGAAGATGAAGAAAATTGGGCCATGCAAGGTCTTGAGAAAATTGGGGACAAATGCTTATGAGATTGAATTGCCGGATGGGATCGGAATTTATCCGATATTCAATGTCTCGGATTTGTACCCATATAAGCCTGAGGAAGAAGGAGCAAAAAGTGAGCAGCCAGAGGTGCAGTGGAGAAAGAGGATGCTAGTTGCAGAACAACCGCAGATGGAGCGCATACTGGATAAAAGAGTGAGCAAGAAGACCAGGAGAAAAGAGTACTTTGAGTATCTGGTCAAATGGAAGAACCATCCAATTGAAGATGCCAGCTGGGAGACCGAAGCAGAGATACAGAAGCATGGACAGACCATGTGTGATCTCATGGACAGGAGCCCATGCAAATTTTCAAGCGAAGGAGTATGATGCAGGAGCATCGCCAACATCAAGCGAGCTAGCGCGGAAGTCAAAGACAGCTAGACAAGCCCAGCCAAAATTTTTGAATTTTCCCTTGAAGTTGATGCACCGAACATAAATGTGATAATTAAATGAAGGCACACTTGTATAATGTAAATGGACCTTGAGCGATTCGCTCTCGTCCTTAGTAGGTAGAAGGCATTTAAAGTATTAAATGTAAGTAGGTAGAATTCAATTCTAGATTAGACAGTTTTTTAGTGCAAGAGGGAAACGGGATATAGACACCCTCATTGTGTATTGTAACATTATTGGAGAGCATAGAAGAGAAGCAGAGAGTTGTGTAAGAACACCCATGTACAAATATTTGGATTAATAGAAGAATTTGATTCAAATCCATGGTTTTGTGTTTGTTCTCTGTGTATTGATGTTAAATGATATGCTCATGAATGTTTGCTTCCTGTTATACATTTGTTGTAACTGCTGTGTATATGATTCCATGTTTGAATTTGAAGTCTAAGTGGAAGTAGGAATGAGTTTCAATTGTTTCTCTGTCTGAGCAAAGGTTTCCTGCAAGGAGTGCAGTTGAAGTTGTCCGCAAGGAGTGCGTTGACAGAAGGCTTAGATAGTTTAACCTTTGTTCTCATTCACCCAGAAGTGCATTGGGATATAGGAGCCATGCAAGGAGTGTGCAAGCCAGGGAAAGTCTCAGAGTTGTGAATCTGAGTAAATCATTTGAAAGATTGTTGTTGCAGGAGTGCGCAGAGTCGAAGGAATTCAACACTTGGTAGTGTTTGAAGGTTTCCGCAAGGAGTGCATGAAAAGGTTCTCTTTTCTAGAGACTTGAAAGATGTGGAAAAGCTCAGGAGGGATAAGACCTTCAATTTGTTGAAGAACAACACAAGGGAAGTTGCGACGGGAATTTTGTAAGAAAGCGTTGAAATTCTACGCGCAGTTGGACAAGTTCGTGGAGGAACACTTAGTCCATTTGCAGGAAAATCATCAGAAGGAACGGACGGTCGGAATCCTCTGAGGAGAATTCGCGAAGTCCCGTGAGTCTTCATATCTCACAGAGGAACAAGTGAGTTACGGTGGAAGCATTAAAAGGTTCAAAGCTTAGGAGGGGCAGGACCATGGATCCGAACCACAAGGGTCGTCGGATCTGATCGTGGATTTCCATATCGGGTTTTCGCGGGTGGTAGTCCCGTAAACATAGCAACGGGAATCGCGAAACACGATTTCCCGATAGCCAAAGGATAGTGTGGGCCACAAACAAGTCGGTGAGGTGGACAGGTTGCATACCATTTCGGGGGTTTGTGATTGGAAATCCCGACAACATTGCATCAGGAATCGCGAAATCGTGAAACGCGATATCCCAACATTCAAAGGACAGTGTGGGGCCAGGAGAGTTAAGCGCGGAGGACAAGTGGCACGTTTTCGGCGTGAGTCAAGGACCGTAGACCATTTCGGAGTTTCACAGGGTGAAATCCTGAAATCTCTGCATCAGGATTCATGATATTGCGAAGTCCGAAACCCCGATGGAGTAGGGGGCGTTGAAAAGTCAATCAGAGTTTCAGCGAATCGGGATTCGGGGATCGGTAAGACAAGTTGTTTGACATCGCGAGTGGCGAGGTCGCGATAGGAAAATTCCCGATAAGAAATGAAGGGGTCAGCGCTGACTTATATCGGGGTTCGGGGATTCGAGAGTCCAACGTTCGACCATTGACCTCATGAAGTTGCGAAGTCTGATTTCTCGAAGAAAAAGGGAGATCCCGTGAGAGAGAGTTTCTATGGGTGCAGATTTCCCGATAGGGAAATAGAAGAACGTTAGAATTCTTCGGGCCATGGAAAAACGAAAGATCCTATGCTGACGTAGACCTTCCAGCCCGCGGGTTGTGGAGGGAGTGTGCGTCGGCGTCACCAACACCATTGTCAAATTTGACATTAATATTTTAACATGTCTTGTTATCTTGGCATATTGTAGGTAAATATCATGGTGTCATTGTACTATCGGAAGGCCTCATTGAGAATATTGTGGATAATCAACTTCTCATATAGGTATGTAAGCATCTTTCAATTTACTTCTTTCAACACATAATTGTCTTTATAGTTTCCATAGAATTACTTTACAACTTATGTATTGTAGTGATTGTGAAAATTTATTTATTTGTATAGGAAATAAAGGGTTTACTAAAAGAAGGCATAAATACACAAAAATGTCCATCATTACTTTCACCATGGGCAGCTGCTCTATTGAAATCTCTTCCACTTTTGATCCAAAAGCAGGTAACTGGAATTTTTCCGAATTTTCCATTTCTGTCAGTTTCTACCATTCGAAAATGCTTTATAGAGGTGATGATGACATTTGTAAATGCAGCTTCTCGAGGAAATGGAGACAGAGTGATTGAATTACTTGTCAAATGTATGTACCATTTTTTTATAAAATTTTTGTTACTTCAGAGATCCATGATATTGCGATTTGATTTTTAGTTTTGGTAGTATGATAATAAACAACACTAGCCAGAATGCTTATAGAGATAATCCATTTTAGTAAATTTCCCTAAAAGGATTCAAAGAATCAAACCTATGTTTATTCCATCATGTATTTTAACATTTTGAGACATTCTGATTGCTCATTATCATGTTTAAATTCAATCATTTGAAAGGAAAGAAACATATTTTATATGTTTAATGTTATTGGAGAGAGTTTCAATTAAAAATAAATGCTTGATATTTTGTACAGTGCTAAAAAAAATTGGTATGGCACTACACCCTTCTACATATTTTGTAAGTCAAAGATATACAACTTTTCATAAGAAACTTCAATGCAAGTTGGAAGGTGTATCTCCRTAATGGGGGATTGATCTCAAAGATTTGATGTTTCTTAAAGTGTCATAGATTGTTATATGTAGTTGATATTAGTATATTACATGATATGATTTCAAAGTTCATATGGGTCTAGGAGAAGAAATTCATCAACAGATTTCAATTGCCTCCTCAGAATTATGTATCAAATTAAGAGTGGTGTCATAGTCATTTTGTTATGTAGACAAACTCAAAATTGTCCTTTTTGTTGGATACTCAGATAGAAATGGAGAAACTTCTGGAAAAACTAGTTGAGGAGGAGCTAGGGAAGCGAAAGGTTTGATGTTCTCTCTTACCTTGTACAATACTTGACAAAGTGGCATACTGTGATGATTTAAGTGGGATTTAAGTGTGAATGATTTAAGTGTGATTGATGTTCTCTCTTACCTTGTACAATACTTGACAAAGTGGCATACTGTGATGAGTTAAGAGCTGGAACAACATATGTCCTATACAAACCAGTAGTACATGCATCTAGGCTCCAATATTTTCAGGAGCTTGAGCTTACGACGATTACAATTTTAGAGTTTTTTTTATTGAACCAAATAAGTCCATATATAATCTGACAATTCTAGATTCTTGTATGATATTCTAGCAAAAGTATCCTGACCTTAATGAGTGTTCTGTTTTGCAGGAGGCTATGACTTACACAGCTAATAAATTGGACAGTGTGTGTCATTTTTTGGGTTATCGATCTCGTGTCTCTTTACCATCAAATTTTGATTGTAACTATGCATTTGTAAGTGCAATTTACCATTGCAATTACACAGGCCATTCAAATGTGTTTATAATATAGTGATCTAATAAACTGGGAATCTAATCAGGAGTTTCAGAGTAATGTGTACCTTGAACAAGTTGGTGCTCTTTTCTTGCAGACTCTAGGTCAATTATCATTCTTTCTTGTCATGCATTCGTTGAATGGTTACATGGCTACAGTCACAAACCTGAGTCAACCAGTTTCCAAGTGGAGGTATCGTGTGGGGCAGTTCCATTCACTCTATGTCACACTATCTTTCATATTAGACACAGTAATCTTTCCTTTTATATAGATTGTTCTTTGTTAGCATAGTCCCGAAATAGGCTTCTCTCCTTCAAAATTTTCTAGAACTAATATTTTTTGTTATGCATTGTTCAATTTCCTTAGTCTATGCTTGTTTTGGTGCATACAGGCCATGTTGACCGTTGACAAGTGACCTAAAGACTGTAATGTCGTTATACCTGGAGATCATGCTATCCATTCAGAAAATATTAATCTTAAGGGGAAGCCAATTAGGTATGGCCACACTCCCTAACCTTCTATCCCTTATTTTGGGAAAAATGCATTTGATATTTCACTACTAAACGATAAAAATGCAGATCAAGAATGATACATCATGATGCCAAAATACAGTTACATACTAGGTTCACCCTCCCTACATAATAAAGGAGAGCTAGTGTGTCCACTTTGGCTCTGATTAAGTGAAAGATTCACCAAGACTTTAAAGGTTTAATAATTAAGTGAAAGATTCGCCAAGATTTTACAAGATTTTATAATTCAGTGAAAGATTTGCCAAGTTTTTACAAG
>SNQJ01S0003337.1:338397-407430 GCA_010110895.2 Picea sitchensis
ACATAACTGCATCTTCTCATACTACAACATTAGAATGCTATTATAATCATACTTCAACATTGGAATATTTTTGCCTTATGAACATTCTTCCATTTAATTGCATTAAATTCGGCAGGGACTACGCTGCTCCGCTGCCCTTGTTTATCTTGAGATGGTCTTTCCTATGGAAGAGCCATAACATATGGTCTTTCCTATAACATATTCATTTGCATCTTTCATATTGAAGATCCATATGTCATATTAAACAAACAAGGTTACTAGGTAGCATATACCTGCTGAATATAATAATGAAAGTATTGTTTAAGGAGATAGGGAGAGGAGTAAGCATGACATGATTAGATCGCAGAAATATTTATTAAATTTACATTGGGGGAAGTGAAGGCAGCAATAAGACTTCAAAGTTTTTGGTCAATAAGATTTCAGATAAATGAGATTTAAAATTTAAAATTAATCATTATTTTTGAAAACTTTTGATAAAGAGGTGTATATTTTATGGTCAACCATAAAATAATAGAAAGTCAAACCTAACTCAACACTATATACCATGCCTATCGAAAGGTATAATAATGCATTTAAATTTTAGTATTTTGTAGATGTATTAGTGTATAAAATAATGCATCTAAATTTTAGCATTTTGTAGATGTATTAATGTATAAGAGAAGAGTATTGAAAATTTTAGGGTTAATTTTCTCCCGTGGATTAATTTTCTAAAAACTATATAAAATTCTTTAAAAAATTAATATTTTTACAAATATATTGCTAAACATTTTATAGATAACATTTTAAGAATTAATATAACATATAAGGTTTCTACACTTTAAGATAAATATGTATCCTTAAAATTTTCCTTGGAGAAAAATGCATTTTGTCTTCATTATGTCCTTGAAAAGTTTGCTTTCACTCTACTTCTACCATATAAAACATTTTGCATTTTATAAGCTTCTATTTTCTTCATCCATCATTTGAAAGTGTGAAACCCTCTTTAAACTCACTTCTATCCTTTGAAAATGTGAAACCCTGTGAAACTCACTTTTGAGTGCATAAGGGAAATCCATTAATGATCCGTCGGGATTTTTTGAATGACTATGGTTGAGTTTAATTAACATGCATTAATTGACCATTGGGAAACTTAACGAAAGAGCGAGAAAAGAAAATGAATTATACAGCCATTAACATATTTTCAGATCTGAAAAACAATGAAAATCAGCAAATCATAATGCACAGAGGTTGATAACGGAGTTCGGCAACTTTGCCTACGTCTCCAGGCCTTTTCTCTGTGAGGGAGGCTTCTTTATTTCTGTTCGAAAGCTTAATAGTACATCTTTACAATGCCGATTGGCTTCCAGACTAATCTGGTCATGTTCGCCCAGATCTCTAGAATCTTGCACAACTTATGGCACCTGAAACGGATGTCCCGAGCTCTCAGAAATCGTCCGACAGCATCTCTACCTCCACAGCTTCCCTGCCTCAAACTGGCTTTGTCTTGGCTTCTTCTCGGCATCTCTGCTCTGAATTGCTCTCAAAAAGTTGTCCCATGGCCTCAAAATGGCCTTGGTTAAATAGTGGGGGAGTTAGTTGTCCATCTCCAACTTCCTCCACGAATTTAGGCTCTAAAAATGCCCAATAACCCTTAAAAATGAGTTAATTACATTAAAAATGGGCTAAACATTATTAAAAAACCCAAAATTGGTTGAAAAACCACTTTATAACCATATAATAGTTACAAACGGGCTTAAGCCCCTTAGTCTTGGGCGCGCGCTCCTTTGGCAAGGTTATATGNTTAGCCCAAAGGGCTAAGCGCTGGCCCCTCTCCTCCTTTATGCGCAATACCATACAATATAATTAATATTGTGGGTTTTAATAACATAAAATAATGTGGTGCATTGGTTACAGGACTAAAGTGAAGGCGCTTAGGCTTAGTGGCTGGTCATGGGTTCAAAACCCATGGACCCCAAAAAAAAATTAAACCTGCCATTTTGACTTTGACTGGGTGCCACGTGGCTGCCCATGACTGGGCCACGTGGCATTTTCCCATTCGACGGACAAATGCCACTTGTCAACCATTGACTGGTCCAATTGCCTGCCACATGTCTGCCCAATCAGCAAAACCTGTCCAATCACCATCAGCCAGAGAGTGCCACGTCATCTCCTGCACAGTCAGCATGATGACATCAGCGTTGACTTTTTGACCAGTTGACCTTTGACTTTTTACCTGTTTGGGCTTCCGATCAGAACGCGATAACTTTCGCATACGGAGTCCGTTTGACAAAGTAAATATACCGCCAGAATTGGGAAGACGAGTCGGACGCAATGGTGTTGGTTTCGTCAGATTCCAAGCACTTTCATTTTTGAGCATTTTTCATGCCCTGACAGGCTTCTGAATCCGATTTTGGTTCAATTAATTAGAAGAAAACTACAACCTTGCAAGAAGGTTCTAGTTAAAATTAAAATTGCAAGGAGAAGGTTCTAGTTAAGATTGAAATTGCAAAAGAGCCAACAACATTACAAGGGCTTTTATGTAACTTTGAATTAATTTAGTTGGATATCTATATTCTAATGTTGAACAACAAATGAATTGCATCTGTGGAAAGACTAGAAGATATTTCGATCTTAAATTGAAAAAAATTATCTCTTTCAACCCAATGTTGCCAAGATTGTTTAAGCTTATTTTTGCAAGATCACGAGCTTGAACACATAGTGTTGCCAACTAGAGCAAGTTCTATCGTTGGTACTAATTGTCAAAAGACATATAAAACTTTTAAAGGATCATTCGATGGTGAAGCATTTCTTTGAAGAGCTTAGACAAAACTACATAATACAAAAATAGCGAGCAACATACACATATATTAAATGCACAAAATAACAATCCAATGGACAATGAAGTCTGCTAAACAAAAATTTGATGCCCATATGATTGTGAGGATTAGACAAGCATACAAAGTAAGTCATTTGATGCCCACGTAGAAAAGGAGACTTATGCAACTCGATATGGTGTCCTGACTTCAATAACTCTTGTTTGTGTAATGACATACAAGTTAACTATCACACATAGAGAAAAATCATGTATGGAATCATAGAATCAGCACATAAATTTTGAGTTAATATCATTTCTCATTAATGCCAATATTAAGAGTACATTATTTACAATCTTGGAACTCTCAACTCTCTTTTTTATCTTTGATAACTCACTATTCATTGTATTCTAGAATATAATTGGACTTAGTTTGCTCTATAATCTAGTTTACTAAGTAAATTATTTATAGCCTTGGAGTTCTCACTCTCTTTTTGGATCTTTGATGACTCACTATTCATTGTATTTTATGATTTTGATTTAGTTTTTTCTATAATCTCTGACTTACTAATTAATTATGTAGCTTTCTTTATTTTTCTTTAGATCCATATCTCAGAGTTTAACATCATTTACAATGTCCTTCCACACTACTCTACCCTATGTTTTGTTCTTCTCCTCTAGTCCACTTTGTTTGCATGTGTTGTCATTTTCTTTTGGAGTTGTACCTTCTAACTCATCTCTAATAGATTTTCCTTTTTGTACACATGGTATCTCCTTAGCACGCCTCACATGTTTTTTTATACCAAAACTACACGCTCTTCCAAAATTGTGCATTAATTTAGTGATTATATATATATATATATATATATATATATAATCAAATGTAAACCTCGAGCGACCTGTTTTCTTTGTTGGAATATTTAAATGGAGGGTCACTCAACTGCCATTCATAATAGTAGTTGGTAACCCAAGGGATTCAATAGGATTTGAACCTGAGATCTATTTGTTGGCAACATGCCTTGGGTAGATGGTTCAATTGATTGAGATATATAACTTCAACAAGTGCCATAACGAGTTTGTATGCTTAGTTTCCATGGAATCATTACAAGTACACATGGAGTAGGCCCAATGTCAAGAATGAACTAATCCCAACACAAGGGACAAAGGCACCTTGGGGTAATTACAAACAACCAGGGGGAAGCATAAATTTTACTGAAAGGAATCAATCTAGCTATATTTATGCATATCAACAAGCTAATAATTTTGGGGGATTCTCATCTAATATTCAACACATGGTCTCCAACACACTTCCCTATGAGACTCATCTGGTCTCAGTTTTGGAAAGGGCTCAGTATCTATGTCGGAAATTTGAAAAATTGGAATGGTATCATGTACTACGGAAATACAATGGCAAGGCAGACCTAAGAGATAATTTGGCTATTAAAAAAAATGGGGAGGGGGGTCATTTTGTTAATGATCCTTGTTATGAAATTCCAATTCCATAGTTTTGTAAAATATTGGAAGAATGAATCATCACAACAAATGACACACGATCTCACTAAAGGCTCCCATGTTCAAAGAACTTCATGTACAAACTTGGCTCGTCCCCGAGGTCTTCTTCATTAATTGACCACCTTTGGTAATGATCTCTCCACCATGTTTCCTGATCGTCGAGGTGGGATAATGTTCCATTGGTTTCTTCTCGTTGCCATTCATCCTCAGCCTAGCAGGTGCATGGAGAGGGCAAACTCGGGAGTATCAATGAAGGATTATTTTCAGCACGAAATGAGAGCGGAGATATAATAAAGAAATGTACAGAGATGCATCAATAATATAACAGAGATATATCAAATATATAACCATAAACACAGAGATACATTAATACACAATTTCTATTAATGAGCGAAATGTACAAAACTATAGAAATACAGGGTGAAAGACTCGCTAGAATGGTGGCAGCTTATCTCTAAGAAGAGATGTGACGGCTACTCACATTCGCAAGAAGATGATTGTTACAATGAGGCTCCAAAGGCCTTTTTAACATAAATAAAATCCAAAACCCTAACCACGGAAGATGAAAAGCCAACAGTTTTTTGGACCCCATTTTTGGTAGTTTGGTGTATCAACTTCGCAGGGGCGTAACTTTGGCATACGATCTCTGTTTGGGGCGCACAATATCTCATTGGAAAGGTATCGACGAGGAGATTAATTTTGGGGGCTCAATATGAGCCTTCAACTATCATTAAGGTGTCTGATCATGAAAAATCATCGTATAGGCCTTAAAAATGGCCCATGAAGTTTAGGAACCGAAAAACTGCTAAAAATAGTAAGTTGCCAACAAACTGTTTTGAGCCAGTTGGAATAGGTGGGTAGCCACTGATATCCACCTGGATCAATCCTCCCTCCTTAGGAAGCAATGGTCTCCATTACGTTGAGTTCTCGGGGAAGAGGGAAAGCGCTTGTTGAATTTGAACCTTGGTGAGTTGCTTGCTTTGTTGGAGACGTTGCGCTACTTGGTTTGTGGGAGGTTGTTGAGAACCTGATGAGATGATTGTGTGCAGAAGGAATCTTTGCGCTTTTATTCAATTTTGTCGACCTACTTCTGCTGGATAGAAGGTGCTTGGACTAAGGCTGAAGTGGTTGTAGTGCCCTTTTTTCACCTTTTGAACAGATTGTGAAGACGCTAAATTTTGTAGTATGAGATACTACGTTGCGGCACTGTTTAGGTGGGACAATAGTTGGAACTACCTCTGGTATTTTGTAGATATGACCCTCCAGAGTAACAATGGCACTATGGGGTCGAGACTCATAAATAACATGGCACTTCCACATATATGGTTGGCCCAAAAGAACATCACAGACATCCAGTGGGGCAACGTCACATAATACCTCATCCTTGAAGGGTTGGATGTCGTATGATAATCGACACTGTTGGCTGACACAGAGATCGCGTCCTTGGCGAAGCCACCCGATGTTGTATGGTTGCGGGTGTGGTGTTGTCGATAATCCCAACTGTTTGATGACCTATGTTGAGATGAGGTTCTTTTGGCTTCCGCTATCAATAATGAAATGAAATGGGGTCCCCTTCACCCACATCTATGAACGGAAGAGGTGCTCTCCCTCTTCAAGATCTACTGGTTCTTCTCGTTGAATTGTTGTGGTCGCGACAATAATAGTGGGTTCTGTGTCGATGATCTATCTTCTCCCATTATTTTTTGAATCAAATTATGAATCAGGGTTCGTCTCCTTTTCTTTGATCTCAACCACCAATGATTGTTTTGAGTGACATTCATCAATGTTGTGCCGGGGGATTTTGTGGAAATCACACCGTGTCCTTCTTCATCTTCACGTGACCCTTCTTTTCCTGTGGCTTGGACTGGTTTTCAAGAGGATTTTTGTTAGGGTCGTCTTTATCATACTTTGGTTGTTGAGAATTTGCAGACACGAACTCTCGTTTGTTCTGGTGCCTAAATTTCTGCTCGATTTTGACAGCATATTGATAGGCAACTCCCAGTGATGAGATGTCCAAGAAATCCATTTCGGTTTGGATGTACCTATGTAAAGCCCCGCGGTATTTCAGAACCAGATGTCTCTCAGAGTCTTTGATACCCGGCTTGGTGCGCAAGGTATGAAAATTATTTGAGAACTCCAAAACTGTTTGGCCCTTCTCTTACTGCAGTTTGGTCCATCTCATGTATTGGTCGTCATAGTTACCAACAAGGTAATATTGTTCCTTGACCGCATCCACAAAAAAATCCCCAGTGGGATCGACCCCATATATTCCAGACTCCTCTGTGGAACTTTGCTCCCAGTAAGTTTCCCACCAATGTTTGACATGGGGAAGAGCCTTAAGGAATGTGAAGGTGATCTTTTACCTGTTGGAGAAATTGTGAACAAATAAATAACCTTCTAGCAGATTTAACCATTTTTTTAGGGCATCCGCATCTATCTATTCTTCAAATATGAGAATATCAAAATTAACTTGTACCTTGAAATGTGAGGTGCCTCCAAAGTGGTCGCTTGATGAAGACGTGTATGTTTTTATCGGTAGGCATTGAACGATGTGGGCACAATTCTCCATCATTTCATCCCTCTGTCACGTGAGAACTTGCTCAAGCAACAGATTGATAGAATCTTCTGCTCCGTCATTTTTCTTTTCTTCCACCATGGAGGGTTTCTTGGGCGTGCGAGAGAGATTTTCCTCAAGAGAGACAAGCTCGAGACCTAACTTTCTATACTCGGACCTCGTCGAGGACATGCACCGAAAAACGATCAAGAGCAGCCTGCTCTGATACCATTGATCTGGATTATTTTCGGCATGAAATGAGAGGGGAGATATAATAAATAAATGTACAAAGATGCATCAATAATATAACAAAGATATATCAGAGATATAACCATAAACACATAGATAAAGTAATACACAATTTCTATTAATGAGTGAAATGTACAAAACTGTAAAAATACACAGTGAAAGACTCGCTAGAATGGTGGCAACTTATCTCTAAGAAGAGATGTGACGGCTACTCACATTCGAAAGAATATGATTGTTACAATAAGGCTCCAAAGGCCTTTTTAAAATAAAGAAAATCCAAAACCGTAACCCCAGAAGATGAAAAGCCAACAGTTTTGTGGACCCTGTTTTGGGTAGTTTGGTGTATCAACTTCCCGGGGGCGTAACTTTGGCATACAATCTTTGTTTTGGGCGCACGATAGCTCGTTGGAAATGTATCGACGAGGAGATTCATTTCAGGGGCTCAATCAAAGATTTGAATTGTCATTGAGGTGCCTGGTCATGAAAAAACATCGTTTAGGCCCTCAAAATGGCCTCGGAAGTTTAGGAACCGAAAAACTGCTAAAAATAGTAAGTTGCCAACAAACTGTTTTGAGCCAGTTGGAATAGGTGGGTGGCCACTGATATCCACCTGGATCACCAACACATTTTCCTCTAAGACTCATTTGGTCTCGATTTTGGAAAGGGTTCGGTATCTATGTCGAAAAATTGAAAAATTGAAATGGTATCATGTACTACGGGAATACAATGGCGAGGCAGACCTAAGAGCTAATTTGGATATTAAAAAAAATGGGGAGGAGGGGTCATTTTGCTAACGATCCTTGTTATGAAACTCCAATTCTATAGTTTCGTAAAATATTGGAAGAATGAATCATCACAACAAATGACACATGATCTCACTAAAGGCTCCCATGTTGAACGAACTTCATGTACAAAGTTGACTCGTCCCTGAGGTCTTCTTCATTCAATGACCAACTTTGGTAATGATCTATCCACTCTGTTTCCTGATCGTCGATGTGGGATAATGTTCCATTGATTTTTCCTTGTTGTCTCTCATTTCCAGTCATCCTCGGCCTATCAGGTGCATGGAGAGGGTGAACTCGAGAGTATCAATGAAGGACCCCCATATTGTTCGCTCTCATTATATAGGCATGGAGTGATTTTGAAAACAAAACCTTATTTTCTTATGGTTCTCCTTCAATTTCAATTTAGTATAATTTGGAATCTTGACAATTGATTTGGGTTGGTAGACATTTATTAGTTCTCTCCCAGACTCCTCTTTCTCTAGTTCGCTAGGGCCTCCTAGTTTCTTTCTGTCATTCTATATTGGCTTCTCGTCTGTTTCTTGGTATGGTTCCTCTTAGAAATTTGGACTCTCAATATCATTTTGTCGAGATTTGCCCCTTTGATGAGCTTGGAATCACCCTTCCTCTTAGCAACTTCTTCTATGCTTTTCGAAGTTTGTGCCTTTGATCATTTGGCATCCAGAGATACAGAGGGGATTTTTCATTGTTGGTTCTTGTCACAAGTAGTTAATTGGCATTGGAAATTTCAATTGGTTGTTTCAGGAGTGGAGAATATGGATCCTAATGAGCTTTTCCTTATCTTCTCCTCCCTTCTGTGGTACGAAATAAAACTCACTAAATTGTCCACCACTCTACACACCCATATTCAGGAGCAACAAAAAATTGACCGCAGTATTAACTTCAAATTCGACCTACTCATGGGTATGATGGTTTCTTAGTAGGAACGTCGAAGAAATAAGGCAACAACAATATTCTTCACACTTTGGACAACAACAAGATGTGATGGCAACCACTTCATCTTCAAGACCTCCTTGGATCCAATTGAGTTTAGCTCTTGTTGTTCTAGGCATTGGGAATTGGCAGTGTCCTATATAGAAATAAGGAACCCTAGATCCAAAAGATAAGGAAATATAGTGCTTAAACTCTTATCTTTTTGTCATTCATGTGTTCTTTAGTTTACTCTCTATCACTGGATACTGTAAAATTCTAGTTTGAGTCTATAGAATTTTGGGTCTATAGTCTATTTTGGAAAGGATGTAACAGACCATCTAGGAAGTATCATCAAGTTTTATCACAATAACACCATGGTTAGTCGCCTTTTTGTATATTTTCACCGTATGCCTCGGCTACAACTTTTTAATTAATATCAATTTCCTAGTGTTTGTTAGAAAAAAAACCACAATTTTGATAGGAAAACAAAAATACAATCAAAGGTTCAAAAATATTTTATAATACATCTATGAGGCTAACTGGAAAGTTAAATATGAAGAATCAAGAATTGGGATCACTGATGATTAATGTGTTTGAAATGAGATTATAACATTGAATCTGTTAGCACTGAAAGTCACACTTTGACTGCTAAAGTGTAAGCTCGACACCCATCAGAATGTAAAAGATAAGTTTTGGTTTGAATAGGTGGATCAACAAGATTGAGAAAGAAAGGGAGAGGGAAGCAAACTACATATCATTAGGCTACACCAATGGGAAATGGAGTCACACAAACACCCTGAAGTTAGAAGGCAATTGAAAAGCATATCAGAAAAATGGATTATAAGATGGAATATGGAAGAAAGGATAAGTTAACATAAAGTATATCATCCATTAAACAAAGATCCTCTCTACAAAACATATTAGAAAGCTACTTGAATAAACACAATGAGTTATAGGCAATCACAACAAACCCTTTGTTGCTCAAGAATCTATAAATCAAATACAACCATTGATCCTCAAAAGATACAATTCATTCAAGCAGGATAGAAATGAAGATGAATAACAAACAGAACACAATATGATATAAAAATTCTCATGAATCTTCAATGTCGGGAATATTTACATGATAAAAATGCCCTCGGGCTTAGAAATGAACACACACAGGGAAACTGTCTTCTCCTATCCTCTCTAGCTTCTCTTGGCTCATGAATCCAACTCTTCTCCAAGAGCTCCCTCCTTCATTAAATAGAAAATAGTATCAAAATATCCTTAGGATGTATAATCCCATATCTTTAATTGGATTCTAGGCCTTGGAGATAGGTGTCAATAGTCAAAGAGACAAAATCCCAACAAACTTCTAATTTTCAGGAAATTGTTGGAAGTCATTAATAAATTGTTTCCAACTCACTACATGAGGTCTTTAATGGAGCTAAAACTTAGGTGCAGGTGTCTCTTAGCATCTAACTGATCTCTGAGAAGTCAATTGAACCCTCCTTGACAGGTGGCAACCTCCCAACAAGGCGAATATCCAATCAACTATGCAAAACAAAGAGTTTGCAGCACATTTCGCAGCACACTGGTGTTTTAATTGTTTCTCTCAAATGCCAAACTAGGTCGGGATGATTTTTTTGTCATCAAGTCAAAAACATCATGTTCTTCCTCCAAAAAAAATTTCAGAGGAACCCAGATGGGCATTGAAAAGTTATGAGCAAAAATGTCCTCTATTGTGTGCTAATTTCTTAAAAACAGTCAAAAATACCATTTCGCAGCGTCGGCGCTGCAAAATTTCCTGTAGCAACCCGTTTCACTTTTTCCAATGTTTTATCATTTCAAAACTCTATCAGGTGTCCCAGGAGTGATGTAAACTTCATTATATTGATATGTGACTTAGAGGAAAGCACCACAATTGATACTCGTGGCTTACAACTCATAGCCATCACCCAAAACAAATGTTGTAAAATGCATAAAAATAGGTTAACAGCATTAACAACAATTGCAACTTTAAGCTTGCTTCAGCAAATGATCAACCACACATGTAAATGGATAGGGGTAAGAATTCACTCGTTTAAGGATGAATTTGAAAGGATGCAAAAGGTGAAAGTTTCAGCAGTCCTAGAACAGAGGGTTTGCAACACAATTTGCAGCGCCAACAAATATATTAGTAAAAGGACCTCCTTTCAACCTTCAAATATCATGATAACCCTTATGAAGTATCCAGTAGACTTGAGCTTGATGCAGATAATTGGGGATTTTAACACACGTGTCTGCAAACTATTCAACCTCCAACACTCTCCTTCTGCCAGTTCGCAACGCCAGTTCGTAATGCTTGCCTTAAACACAATTTGCACACTTGGAGGAAGTTGTTAGAAACTTTATGCCATAATCCATGAGAATTTGTTTAAAATACAAGCTCTGAAAACAATAAGATCTTATGTGTCATGATTCTTTAACCCTATAATTCCACGTGATAACATTGGCTCCACAGGGGATGGCATGCTCCCTGTGAGATGCCAAGATCATGTAGTTCAGTGCCTTATCCATTCCATCTCTGCATACTGTATTCCTGAAAACATCTTTGCTTCTTATTTAAAACTAAGAATATTCACAAACTGAAAACTACAAACCAAAAATCTCGAGGACTGAGCTTTATTCATCCTACTCCTACTCTAACCAAGTATGTTGCTTCTTGATCAAGTAAGATCATGCTTCTAGTGAAGCCATGCAAAGATCTTACTAACTAGTAAAATTCTTGATCTGGATTGAAAAAATAGAAGAATCCATGGCATACAAAAGTGCAGTTCGGAAAGACAACAGAGGAAACTTTCATTTAACAAGAATGATTTGACATTTGTATTGCTCAAATACTTCAGATAATCAACAATAGGGTCAATAAATCTGTAAAGAAATACCTCTTATTGTTGTTGTTCCAACTGAAAATTGAATTGCTTTTGCACATGCCTAGTTTTATTACTGTTACCAATCTCCTCTATCTGTAAAACTAAAAGTTTTTGCGAGCTGCCTTGATTGTTCTCAAGTTCCATCTGACTAAAAGAAAGATGATCTTCATGATTTGAATCTAGAGAAAAAATATCTTCAGATCCATAATAATTATAAATAATAATAGCAGGTGAACGTTCAACATCCTGATTATCATGAATAGTCTCTTCTACTACAATATCATTTTCAACACACAAGGATCTTTCATGGTTATTGGCTCCTTTACACAGTAAACCAAACTCATGACAACATTATGGATAAAGTAAGTCAGATGAACATTCTTCTTTACAAAACAAATGAAAGGCTGCATGAAATTGGCTCACTGAAGAAATAGAAGCAACCGAGAGTGATCTACACCAATCTCAAGCTGCTCCATCCAAAGAATATCTAAAGAACTTAATCAAGACATCTTCATGTACAATTTTCAGCTTAAGCATCCACTCATGAAAGTCTAATAAAAACTCAGCTAGAACTTCCCAATCCTCTCCTCTAAACCTAGGAAGGAAACCTTCCCATTCACTTCTATTAGGCTCGGGATTCAGAAAACTAGATATATTTGTGAAATCACAGAAAACATACCTTTGAGCCAGAGTTTTGTCCATTTCAAACCAGTGGAGTCGCCAATAAATTCATTTGTATTGAAGTTAGAGTCGCTAGGTAGAAGATCACAGTCAAACTTGTGTCATGCTCTTTTCTACCATCAAGAGATGGATCTTCTCAATGTCATTCTCCCAGGGAAGATTTCTTCAATTTTGTTCCCCAACAATGACGCCAAAAATGTTAGCACTGAAAGTCACACTTTGACTGCTAAAGTGTAAGCTCAGCACCCATTAGAATGTAAAAGATAAGTTTTGGTTTGAATAGGTGGATCAACAAGATTGAGAAAGAAAGGGAGAGGGAAACAAACTACAGATCAGTAGGCTACACCAATGGGCAATGGAGTCACACAAACACCCTGAAGTTAGAAGGCAATTGAAAAGCATATCAGAAAAATAGATTATAAGATGGCATATGGAAGAAGGGATAAGTTAACATAAAGTAGATCATCCATTAAACAAAGATCCTCTCTGCAAAACAGATTAGAAAGCTACTTGAATAAACACAATGAGTTATAGGCAATCACAGCAAACCCTTTACTGCTCAAGAATCTATAAATCAAATACAGCCATTGGTCCTCAAAAGCTACAATTCATTCAAGCAAGATAGAAATGAAGATGAATAACAAAGAGAACACAGTGTGATATAAGAAAATCTCATGAATCTTCAATGTCAGGAATATTTACATGATAAAAATGCCCTCAAGCTTACAAATGAACACACACAGGGAAATTGTTTGCTCTTATTCTCTCTAGCCTCTCTTAGGTCATGAATCCAACTCTTCTCCAAGAGATCCCTCCTTCATTAAATAGAAAATAGTATCAAAATATACTTAGGAGGTTGAATCCCATCTCTTTCATTGGATTCTAGGCCTTGGAGATAGGTGGCAACAGTCAAAGAGACAAAATCCCAACGAACTGCTAATTTTCAGGAAATTGTTGGAAGTCATTAATAAATTGTTTCCAACTCATTGCATGAGGTCTTTAATGGAGCTAAAACTTAGGTGCATATGTCTCTTAGCATCTAACTCACCTTTGAGAATTCGTTTGAACCCTCCTTGACAGGTGTCAACCTCCCAACAAGGCGAATATCCAATCAACTATGCAAAACAGAGAGTTTGCAGCACATTTCACAGCACACTAGTGTTTTAATTGTTTCTCTCAAATGCCAAACTGGGTCCGACTGATTTTTTGTCAGCAAGTCAACAACATCATGTTATTCCTCCACAAAAAAATTTAGAGGAACCCAAATGGGAATTCAAAGTTATGAGGAAAAATGTCCTTTGTTGTGTGTTAATTTCTTAAAAATAGTCAAAAATACCATTTTGCAGCGCCGACGCTGTGAAATTTCTTGTAGCAACCCGTTTCACTTTTTCCAATGTTTTATCATTCAAAACTCTATCAGGTGACCCAAGAGTGTTGTAAACTTCATTATACTGATATATGACTTAGAGGAAATCACCACAACTCATACTCATGGCTTACAAATCATAGCCATCACCCAAAACAAATGTTGTAAAATGCATAAAAATAGGTTAACAACATTAACAAAATTTGCAACTTTAAGCCTGCTTCAGCAAATGATCAACCACACATGTAAATGGATAGGGGTAAGAATTCACTCATTTAAGGATGGATTTGAAAGGATGCAAAAAGTGAAAGTTTCAGCAGTCCTAGAACAGAGGGTTCACGGCAAATTCGCAGCGCCAACAAATATATCAGTAAAAGGACCTCCTTTCAAGCTTCAAATAGAGTGATAACCCTTATGAAGTATCCAGTAGACTTGAGCTTGATGCAGATAATTGGGGATTTTAACACACGTGTCTGCAAACTGTTCAACCTCCAACACTCTCCTTCAGCCAGTTCGTCGCGCCTGGTTTAAACACAATTTGCACACTTGGAGGAAGTTGTTAGAAACTTTATGACATAATCCCTCATAATTTGTTTAAAATACAAGCTCTGGAAACAATAAGATCTTTTGTGTCATGATTCTTTAACCCTATAATTCCATGTGATAACATAATCATAAATTATTTTGTGGAAGAGAGATCATTGTATGTTTTGTTTGTAATTGGCAACTACAAAATCTAGGGAAAGGTCTATGAAAGTTTCATTGAATTGCTAATTGACAGTGTTAGAGAAGTGTTGGAGCTATCAGTGAAAAGGTAGAAATATTATTTTCTCCCTAGTTGTACGGTTGATATCCTTGTAGGGAAATGTCATTGCTCGTAAAAGACTAAGCAACATTTCATTTTCTTATATCATATGCACATTGCAACATTATCCCACCTTCCTTTATTGCTCTACAAATCTCATTCATATTTTAAATCTAAAAGGCCCAAAGGAATCATGGCAATGAAAGGTAAAAGAGAATGACATGGTAGGCTTGATGGTGGAATATTTTGGAAGCGTTCACCTCTGAGCTACAAATGGAGGTTGTGCAGTAGGCGACATCGAAGCTCCCCAATATTGTACAGTTGGTGCAATCTATGGCTGATAAGAACTTTGCGCAGATAAAACAAAAAAAGTGGCAAAGTATGTTTAGGTTGATATTAAGTCAACACAAAATCAAGAGATATCTAGGTAAATCATGGTTGTTTTGGTTAGTATACCAAGAGTGTCAGGGGTATATATACTGCTAGATATTGTTTTGCACCAATTCATGGAGTTCCTCTATGTGAGGGAGATGACATTGATCCTTCCTATATGAGAAGGATTTTTCTAGTGTCTCTTAGTGCGTCTTTAAAGAACTGGATTAAAGGATGGAATTGTACTATGTTATCATGCCACACCGATATCTATCTCTACAAATGTAATTTGGTTGCCTTGTGCTTTACATTGAAGCCTCTGATTGCCTAGATCTTGTTGAGTTCTTTGCATGGTCAACCAATGGGCATAGGGGTTTTCCCCATCTATAAATCAACCTAGATGGTTGAAAAATTGATTATAATTTCAGATCGAATGGAACTCGACTTCTTATGTGGCTAGATTCTGACAACATTGGAAAAATTAACGACTACGAGTTATTAACTTCTCTTAAGTTGTAACTGAAATCTAACTACACAAAAAATCAACTCATTGACCCTCTTTTTTACAATAAATTTAATATATATTTACAAAAAGTATCAATCATAATCAATTTTCCACTCTAACCATGTTTCATACATGGTGAAAACAAAAAATCAATCAAAATTCCACATGGATCAAAACTTTCTCACTTCTTGGGTCTAGTTTCCAACTACAAAAAAGTTTGCTACATAATTGGTATTCTGCATGCATGTTTGACTAGTAGAGATGCTTCTTGATACTATCGAGAATAGTTAAAATAATTCCCTTTCGCCAAAGAGGTATAAATAAATTAAGGACGCATGCATTTACCAGTTGGTCAAGCTAATGGTTTCCTTGAAGGTGAAATCTTTAGTAAGGTGCCAAAATGGTCGGTTTGTTAGAGGATATAAGAAATGAATGTATATGCATTTGTGTTGTTTAAATATTCTAAGTTTTGACATTTTTTATCAGAATCGGGCAATATAAATTTGGGTGAAATGGAATTTTATGTTGTTTAAATTGTATTTATGAACACATAAATAGATTCAGCGTGTTGAAAAATCCTAGAATATTCGTATTATAATGACTTAACCACTCTAATATATAGATCCAACAATTTCACACTGGATTTAAAGAAAAGTTAAGCTAATCGTATCCCAAAAAAAGCCAAAACATGGCTATATGCATGCATTTACAGCATTAGACAACATTAGAGGAGAGGATAAGCTTACGGTTTCCTGTAGCCAAGAAAACTCTATAGAAGGAAATGGTTTTCTTTTGGTCAATCGCCCAAGCATATAAGAAAGTATGGCAGGGACTTGTGTTACAGTCCCACTTGAACTAGTGGGTTGCCTGAGGGGATAACCTTTGTTACAAATGACTTGCATTGAGTGGGTGACTTCAAATAACATAAAACAATATTTTTTGAAAATGATTCAATTGCAGGTAACAAAGTGAGTTGAAACTCCCTGGGGAAGATGGAAGCATTGGAATTGGAAATCTCCAAGAGATTTGTTTCTCAATGGTGATTTTTTCACCAAGTTCGATGTCAAAGTGTCTTCTAGTGAAGCAAAAGCCTCAATCCTGGGAGCCAGGCCGACGTCTTGTGTGAAATTTTTGACTGGAAATGTAGTCCCTCTCGCTTGCCAAATAGGGTCATGCTATTGAAGGGCATGTCTTCAAGACATTGGATTGCATGGTACTCAGCCTAAAAGAAGATGAAACGATGATGTTAAATCACGTAAGGATAGATGAAATTTTTCAATTTTCCAAAACCATAGGATGGATGGAATTTTTCTAAACGAAAAACGTTGAAAAAATTCCAAAAGACTATGCCCCAAAAAAAATGTCTCTGGCATAATAAAAAAGAGGGGAAAATTGTCCAATGGATGTAGCTTGGTGGTTGGGAGAAATGGTTGTTATCCTTCCTCCCAGGTTCAATTCCTTCTAAGTGACATGTGATGCCCTTAAATGGATCTATATGATGCTCTTGTTGTTAAGTCCCAAATATTAATTCAACCCCTACATTTAATCATCATACTTGCATAGCTTAAGCTTAGATGGATATATTTTAGCTTAAGCTTAGATGGATATATTTTATCTTATTTTTCGGGACATTTCATAGCTGGGACTCTCAACCATGCTTCTGCAAAAATTATGTGGCTGACATCTGTCAGTCCCTTTGGTCGAGTGTTCGAATCTCACATAAGAGAAAGATGGCCACTTAACATTTGGGGTGTTCTTGTCTTTCTGATATTCACATTTTTCAGTGACTTATGTGCTTAGCGTTTGAACTTTTCAGTATCTTCTAGCAGAAGCGGGTTTCTTGTGAGTGTGAGAAAAAATGGCAGGCACAGGCAAGTACGCATTTGCAACTCTCTTGGTCGTTGTCATGATGATATTGGTAGCAACGAAAGCAGTGGAGGTGAAGGAAACTGCCCCCAGTCCAATAATGAAGGCAGACACTGCTTCAATGCCCTTCCCTCCCTCCCTATTCTCCGCCCTCGTCACTTCCTTCATTCCATTCCTGTCCAGTCGATTTTACTAAGATGTTCTTGGCTCACATCTCTCAATCCCTTTGGTCCAGTGTTCAAATCTCACAGAAGAAAGATTGTCGCTTCACATTTGGGGTGGTCTTGTCTTTTTGATATTCACATTTGTTTAGCGAGGTCTATGCTTAGCGTTTGAACTTTTCAGTATCTATTAGCAGAAGTAGGTTTCTTGTGTGTGAGGGAAATAATGGTAGGCGCAGGCAATTAGGCATCTGCAACTCTCTTAGCAGTTGTCACGATAATGTTGGTAGCAACAGAAGCAGTGGAGATGAAGGAAGTGTCCCCAGTCCAACAATGGAGGCAGGTGTTGCTTCAATGCCCTTCCTTCCCTCCCTACTCTCCTCTCTCGTTGCCTCCTTCATTTATTTCCTAGCCAAGTCTGGCGTCGGAGCATCTTCGAGTTATGCAAAGGCCTCAAGTCTGAGAGCTAGCGCAGCTTCTCGTGTGAAATTTCTGACTGGAAGTGCAGGCCCTCTCGTCTCTCGAACAAGATCAGGTTCAAGTTGTTGAAGGGAATGTCTTCAAGAATCACATGATGCTCAGCCCTAAAGCAGATGAGATGATGACGCTAAGCCACGTAAGGACAGATGGAATTTCTTAATGAGCCCTAACCATAGGACAGATGGAATTTTTCTATATGCTCTCGGATAGAGTGCAATATTCCAAAGGACTGCCCCCTTTAAAAAATGCCTTAGGCTTAAATATACTAGCAAACACCAAAGTGACCCGAAGTGAGAGAAAGAGAACACCAAAGTGAATGGGTTTTTGGATATGTGAAAGAGAACACCAAAGTGAATGAGTTTTTGGATATGTGAATTGGATCTTGGTTATGTTCAGAAGTGAGGGAAAGAGAATGTTAAAGTAAAATTTTGAAGCTAGGGGAAAGAGAACGTCAAAGTAAAATCTAGAAGTTAGGGAAAGAGAATGTCAAAGTGAATGGGTTCATGGATATGTTTCTAAGCAAGGGAAAGAAAATGCCAAAGTGGATTGGGTTTTGAATGCCAAAGTAAAACCTTCAAGCGAGGGAAAGAGAATGTCAAAGTGAATGGATTCATGGATATGTTCCAAAGCTAGGGAAAGAAAATGCCAAAGTGAATTGGGTTCTAGATATTTTCCTTAAAGATTAGTAAGAAGATTTCATTTCCATTAATATACTAGCATATCTTCTAAGTGGGCGAATGGAGATGTTGAAGTAATTCAAGGGAAGTTTTTATATTAATGTTGTTAATTGGGATCATAAAGATATTGCAGTTAAAATGATTTTATTTGAGTTATTTCACTATTTTGATGATGACCTCTTACAATAATTCTCAAATTGATGAAAAGACTGTACGTTTTGAAAAGAGAGGGCGTAAATCTATGTAGACTCAAGAACTTGATATATATTCTAGGTTAAATTATGAAACTTATTAATAAGAAACATAAAAATATTGCAATTAAATTATTTTATTTGAATATGGATGATTACCTCAACCATGACTTCCAAAATGGTGATGTTGAATCAAACCACCATACCCCTCGAGGGAATAATTTTTGTTGACTCTAATGTTTTTACTACTAGGTTGTTTGAGGAACACTTCATCTTTAGGTGTCCCTTCTATTGTGTTATTTAAAGGGGATTTTATTATTTCTATAGAGTCTCAGCAAGGTTGTTATCCTCATTCTTTTGCTATCTCAATCAAAGATGCATGGCTTTGTTCCTCAGAGAGGTTGGTACCTTTAGGTGACAAGTTCAACATCTTGTTGTTCTCAAGGAAATCCCTTGATCATTTATAGGAGGAAGCAGGCAAGCCCCTCCTCATTTATACGAGGAAGTAGGGGATTGTAGTTTTTTTACTAGTCCAAGCAAGAGATGGGTTACTTCTAATCCATACATGACCATTTCTAATTACTACCAACTTACCTTGTTTAAATGCTTCTAACATCTTTAGCTAACCAAATTACTTACTTTTGAGGAGCTAAATCTTCACCAATATATTTTTTAATTTGGAAGCAGGGATAATATTGAAGTTCAATGCTAAGGCAATACCAACCATATGGCTCTCATACTTCCTTAACTTAATCCCTTATCATAATTTCCAAAAATACTTAATTAATAATGTACCCAAATAGTATATGCAATTATAATAATTTCATACACATTCATACTCAATTCCAAAAATACTTAATTAATAATGTAACCAAATAATGTGTGCAATTATAATAATTTCATACATATTCATACTCAAAATACTAATACATATAGGAATTTCGAGAAGATTATTATCATTAATTCATAGCAAACTTTTAATTTTCACAGGATTATTATCATTAGCTCATGGTAAACCTTTAAAATAAACTTTGCTTAAGTCTTAAGCAATATCATCATACATGAAATTACAAGTTATAGTGTTATCATAAATAACCACAATAAAAGATTAATCAAATGATCCATTTTTGGGCCTAGCAAAAACTATAAAAGAATTCAAAAATGCTTTATGGTGGAGGAATGTGCCAAACAAATCCACGTAGGAAAATAAATTGATGAGAAATGTAGCATTGGTAAAAGAGAAAGATATAATTTGCATGCACAAGCTCATTAAACCCTATTTAGAACCCATCTTTTCAAAACTATGTGAATGCATGAACCCATCTCTTCAAAACTATGAGAATGCATCCTTAATAGATTACAAGGAATTGGTTTACAATGCAAACTAACATGTCACACTCCTCTATATTGATCCATTTTATTTTTTGAGATTATCATAAGTACAATAAAAAGTGTATTAAAATGATTTTTGTTAAGTGATTTGATTTTTGTTAGATGTGTAGATTTGAGTGATTATTTCTGTATAATCCTAATGTTCTAAGGGTTTTTCAGCACGTTGAATCCATTTCTACGTTCAAAAATGGATCTTAAATAACAAAAAATAATGATTTAGTACAGATTTATAATCCATTTCATAGAACATTTAGACAGCCTATTAACATTTCCCTCACCAATTTCTTAAAGTTTTTGCCATTTATATGCTCTTATGATCTTACCATAATGTTGTTATGCTCTTACCATATTAAGTTCACCACTGTATTGTAAATTCATTAATAATGCATTTAATACCATTTGTAAAGTCAGAGGCTTCCTCCGTCGGAGAATGAAGCTTGAAGATTGTTTGTCTTTTTGCGTTTGTCTCTTTCTGCTACTTGATCTTTTGTTTCTTGCTACTCTCTGTAGAACCAATCTAGCTCTCCTAGCGAACCCCAAGCATATCCTTATGGGAACCCCACCTCTGGCCTTATGTGAACCATCCAGTAACTCCTAGCGAACCTTCAGACATCCCAACACCTACAACTGCCCTTAGCGGCCTCCTTGCCTAGCGGGACTTACTACCGGTGCTATTCAGGACCTAAGAGAACCTCGGCACAACTACCTTCCGAGAACCTTATCTCCAGGGTGAGAGAACTTTATCTATCTTCTCGAGAGAACTTCAGCATAGAATCATTCAAGGAACACAGATTGCAATTGTAGGCAAATAGAAACGAGAATCATAACATACGCACAATTCAGAGACAATATTCAGAGAACATAATACACTTGCGGAAGTCTTTATATTAAAACAAAGAGCTTAAAGCTTCTATAGCCAGGGTAATAATGAGCAGGATGCTCTTACTTGCTCACAAAACACACTTACAGACTTATGCAGAATTGCATACACACAAAATGACTCAAAAGCTCAGACAAAAGGGAGCTTTAGAAGGACTCGGACTGACTTATTGACTTAAACTCTCTAAAAAACTCCTTCTCGAGAATGAGATCCTCATCTCCTTATATACAACTTTTTGGAGAAAGGAATCATTCCAATGATAAGACCCGACATGAATTTTGGCCCTACATGTCTTCCACTAAATCTGCGTTATGGATTTGGCAGTATCAATCGTGCAAGATTCTTCCGACCAAATCAAAGCTTTTATTCTCCACTAAGAAAAGTAGTTTCAATAATAGATCTGATGGGGTAGTCGTGCAAGATTCCCCGACCAGAAGACAAACATAAGATGACACGTAAAGAGGAATCTTTGAAATGCGGATCAAGCCACGCCAGAAGTTGGAGAAGTGCTCCAAGTTTCCAAGATACCTATTATTACTCTAAGGTACTTATTATTACAAAGTGGATATTGGTTACGACAACCCACTAAACCCGAATAACACCACTGTCGTCCATTTAGATATGAATAGGCATAAATTACACTGTGGAGGTTGGTATCGTCAATCCACGAAAATCGACTGGCACCGCTTGTCGGCCAGTAAGACATACATCATTATTCCATTGGTTGATCATGAAAATGTCGAAAGCGATCTGGATCCCAGTGTTGGGTGTAGATTTTGCGGTACATTTCAGGATCCGCATTGTTGTCTTCATCTTGTTGTAGGACATACTGTGTCCTGATAACCCATGGATGCCTTTCTCTGACAAAAATCATTTTATAATCACTTTCATAAATCTGCTCGAGATTATAAACAGTATCTGGGAAATTTCTGTGAGGAAATAGAAACATTCTTGCAGTGTCGATGACATCTGGATGTATAGCACTTGGGTTTAAGCCAAACTTTTTCCACCAGTCTAAGAGCCAGTCTGGTTCAGGAAATGAGACGAACTGAACAGAGAACTTGATCATGCAATAATAATATCTATATCTGTCAGTCCATAAACAAACATTATCCCACATTGCTTTGTATTGAAAATAATTAATCTCAAATAATCTTTCACTTGGGTCTTGATGTGGCCATGACTGCAAATCTCTCATCCTGTTGATTTGGAAAAAATTCCATGCTGGAGTCTGGTTCCATGTTTGAGTTTGTTGATAGAACCAGTTTCTATTTGAGTTTGTTGATAGAACCAATTTTTCTTTTCACTCAGTAACTTCTTTTCTCAAAAAAATCATTTCTCTGGCTAGATCTGTTACTGAAGTATTCTGTAGTTTTGCTTCTTTATTATATTTGATAAAAGTTTTTGTGTCTTTATCAAAAGAAGCTTCTAAAAACAAAGGTTCTCTTCTGGAGGATTCAACATACTTTGACCTTTGTTCTGTTTTGACTGTTTTCAAAAATGTTTCAAGAAGCAAATTCTTCATATCACCTTCTGGTAAGGCTTTGATTTGTGCCAAGATTTGTGCTTCTTGGTCTCCCGCATTACTGAACATGCAAATTTTTATCTTTTGTCTGAGATATGGGTCTGATTCAGACTCAGAACTTTATGAACTATCTTGACAGGAGCAAAAATTAGGATTTTTACAACTGCAATCTCGATTCATCAAAATTTCTTCTTCTGAGCTATAAGCAAACTCAAAAGCACTAGTAGATTCTGAACAACATCCTTGTTGTAGCAGAAGTACTTCTTCTCTTTTTGGGAAAGGATTGTGTGGGCACTGGTTTGTTTCATGATTATTTGCCCCACATCTGTTATAGTGTAGCCTTAAGGCTAATTGTTTACTAGCCTGGGCTTCTTTGGATTTCTGTTCAGAATATTTACCTTTTGACATTCTAGATGCCTTATTTTCTGGACAGTTATGTGCAATGTGTCCAGCTTTTCCATAGATCCAACATTGTATTTGTTGTTTAGCCTGGTAAGAATGAGTTTTTAACTTAATATCTTCAGGCTCATAGTAATGTGTTCGAGGTCTGTACCTGTATTTGTACTTCTTTTTTTTCTTTTCTTTGAATTCTTTTTTCTTTTTTCTTTTCTTTCTTATGGGGTCTGTAATATATAGACCATACTTTTCACAAATAGATTTTTGGTCAGGCAGATGAGATAGCTTATATACAGAGTTGTGAACTTTCATATTTACACACAACCCAATTAAAGCTTTAGTAATGAGAGAATAAATCTCTCCCCATGTGTACATCTCATACAGAAGTTTGAAAACTTCTTACATTTTCAAATATTCAACAAATTTACTGGGTATAGCTGCCAAGTAAACTTGTTTCCAGAGAAGGTTCTGGCTATCTTGAACCTCATAAATTCTTTGGGTCCAATCCTTATGAAATTCTTCATATTCAGACATTTTCCTGCATTTTATATTCATAAGGATCAATTCATGCTTATCTGCCAATTCAAATTCAGTACCACACCAATGTTCAAGAACTGCAGTGGTTAGGGCTCATATCATGTTATTGTGAGGAGTCCCATCAATGTGATAAACTATGTATCCTTGTTCATCTCTAAGGACTTCTACCTCCATCTTGGCAATCATAATTGGAGAAGAGATTACTTCCCACCATTTGCTTAAAGTGCCTGTAAAGCACTGGATGATTGAATTACATGCTTCAATTTTTTATTTTATTTTCATACACATGACCTTGTATGAAACATACATTCGATCAATCATCTGTCTAATCTGTCCAATAGACAGACTGTCAATGTTCCATTCTTGGAACCAATCTTCAGCAAATATTTGGCTCTCAAGTAGTTTCCCTTTTCCCAATAAGTCTGGCGTTGGAGGTCTACTTGTATGATGAGGGAGATTCTCATAAGCAGGTTGTTGGATGGATACCAGTGAAAGATTTTCTCTTGATAATGATTCTGGAGCATCCTTTTCTGGAAGAAAGTGATGAGGAAATTTCTTTTCTATTTTTGTCTCAGAAGGCTTATATACAGGAGACAAAATTGATATTGGATGGTTTGGAAGGATGTAAGGGTCAGGGATAGGTTTGTCAGGGACACTATCCTTTTGCTTAATTTCCAATAATGACTTTCCCATATTAGAGAAAGCTTCTCCTAGTCCTTCCATTGATTCCTCATGATTTCTTATGGACTCTCTAGATTTAGAAGATATTTATGTTAGAGAAATGTCCATTTTATCTTTGACATATGTGACTTTGTCTTGTAATTCATTGACAGAGTGGACTATAGTGTTTGTGGAGACTTTTAAATCTATGATTTGTCCTCTTCTGGCATAATCATTTGTCACAAATGTGTGAGTGGTCATGCCTCTCAAAGCTGTGTTTGTCTAGTTTATTTGTTCTGCTAAAGACTGGACTCTTTTGTCAATACCCGAAAGCTAGGTAGCTTCATCAGAAAGCAGTAAAGGAACTGCTTTTAGTTGTCTATTGTTATCTTCAAGGACAATGCCCTTAAATGGAGGAAAATTCGAATTTGATTCCACTGTCTGTCCTTCTAGACTTTTCCATTTGTGTTTTGGAGGTGTTTTAGAACCTCCTTCCATCATCTGGACTTCAATTTTCTGGTCTAATTTCCTCCATTCATAGAAGGAAATCCAAGTGTTAGTCTCTGAGATATAAGTCTGCCAAATTGTTGACAGTTTTTCTTTTTCTTCATTAGATGTAGAAATATTGAAGTAATTTGTTTCAGGATTTGTGAACAAATCCCAGTTTAACATATTTTTGATCCAAGCTTCTTCAATGGATCCCTTAAGACACCCTTTTATTACAGAATGAAATTTGTGTATTTCATCTATTGAGGGTCTTTGCATATTTTCCGGTAAAGGATTTGAAAATCTGCAATCAAGAATAACCTAATCACACTGCTCAATGTATCCCAATCCATACAAATGGTATTAGAGTCGTAAAGCCATTTTCGCGTCGTATATGATAACAGACCATTCACTCTGTTAAGTTTATTTTAAGTGTTGTTGTGTGTTAAAGTGTGATTATAAAAGAATCCAGAGCCATATCAAGAGTCTCGAGCCTTTTAAAGACAAGGTTTCCACTCTTGCGACTCACTCTGAAGCTGTATCAGAAGTCTCGGGCCTTTGAAAGACAAGGTTTCCACTTCTGCGACTTCCTGACAAAGTTACTAGTTTCTGCCTAAGCAGGCGGCCAGGAGCCTATCTGAAATCTTCTCTCTCTGGAGCAGAAGCCTAAGATTGAATGCCCTACTTTTATGTGCAGTTATAGTATTCTCTTCCAAATAACAAATGGATTCTCTTTCATTCTGTTTTAGATCTGTACAAAATTGTGTAGAAAGTTTTGCATCTACTTCTGAGTCTCAGCTATGTTTGATGATTCATTATATGCCTACAATAGAGACTCTAGATCCAAGACTACAAGATATTTATAAAGGTATGAGACCTCCTGGTGATACCATTTTTAAAGTCAGAGGCTTCCTCCGTCGGAGAATGAAGCTTGAAGATTGTTTGTCTTCGTGCATTTGTCTCCTTCTGCTACTTGATCTTTTGTTTCTTGCTATTCTCTGTAGAACCAATCCATCTCTCCTACCGAACCCCAAGCAGATCCTTATGCGAACCCCCCTCTGGCCTTATGTGAACCATCCAGTAACTCCTAGCGAACCTTCAGACAGCCCAACACCTACAACTGCCCTTAGCGGCCTCCTTGCCTAGCGGGACTTACTACTAATGCTATTCAGGACCTAAGAGAACCTCGAAACAGCTACCTTCCGAGAACCTTATCTCCGGGGTGAGAGAACTTTATCTATCTTCTCGAGAGAACTTCAGCACAGAATCGTTCAAGGAACACAGATTGCAATTACAGGTAAGTAGAAACGAGACTCATAACATACACACAACTCAGAGACAATATTCGGAGAACATAATACGCTTGCGGAAGTCTTTATATTAAAACAAAGAGCTTAAAGCTTCTATAGCCAGGGTAATAATGAGCAGGATGCTCTTACTTGCTCACAAAACACACTTACAGACTTATGCAGAATTGCATACACACAGAATGACTCAAAAGCTCAGACAGAAGGGAGCTTTAGAAGGACTCGGATTGACTTACTGACTTAAACTCTCTAAAAAAACTCCTCTCCGAGAATGAGCTCCTCATCTCCTTATATACAACTTTGTGGGGAAAGGAATCATTCCAATGATAAGACCCGACATGACTTTTGACCCTACATGTCTTCCACTATATCTGCTTTATGGATTTGGCGGTATCAATCGTGCAAGATTCTTCCGACAAAATCAAAGCCTTTATTCTCCACTAAGAAAAGTAGTTTCAATAATAGATCTGACAGGGTAGTCGTGCAAGATTCCCTGACTAGAAGACAAACATAAGATGACACGTAAAGAGGAATCTTGGAAATGAGGGTCAAGCCACGCCAGAAGTTGGAGAAGTGTTCCAAATTTCCAAGATACCTATTATTACTCTAAGGTACTTATTATTACAAAGTGGATATTGGTTACGGCAACCCACTAAACCCGAATGACACCACTGTCGGCCATTTAGACATGAATAGTCAAGATTTACACTGTGGAGGTTGGTATCATCAACCCATGGAAACCGTTATCCAAAAGATTTTTAATCATTTTCAATATGGGTTGAGAATTGTTGAGGATAATTTAATGTATCCCATGATTTGGTATATATCTTTCTTGCAATGAATGGTTGGCCATTCAAAATTTGAACAATGGTTTTTACCTTTACTGCCCATTGGAAATGATTTAATATAAAAAGGCATAATAGTTCTCCCTCGTTTGGTCCAATTTCAAAAAGATTCTGGATTGATTGTAAAGGAGATATGGAATTTAGAATTATTGGATCAATTGCTCCTTTGTTTAAACCAAAATATTTCCACCAGTCTGCAAGCCAAAGAGGTGGTCTTCCTGAAGTGGTTGTATTCACATTCCCGAATTTTACCAAAGTGAGAAATTCTTCTTGTTGAATGAAATTCCACCACAATTCTTTATAAGATGGATAATTGAAATCTGTTTCTGGGAAATTTATGTTTGGATTTCTTTCAGGCCAATGGTATAATAATCTTGGTCTATTTAGGCAGAAATATTGTTGATCATTACCCATGTTGTCCCTAATATCCCATATGAGATCAATATCATGGAATGTGTATGTTAGAGCTTCTTGTGCTTCAATTGCCTTCTCAGTGGCTCTAGTAATTATTGGGGTTAGCACATTTGAAATTCTTCTTCCTCTTATTTCTGGTACTAAATTTGAATATGCAAGCTGAGTTGTCTGGGATAGAATTTTTGTACTTCTTAGTTCCCAGTGAGGTCTCCATTCAGACTCATAAGTTTCCCAGTTTAAAGAGTCGGGAATATTAACCAATATTTATGTACCATTCCTGAGTTGTACAGAGATTATAAAGCAAAAGTTTTGTAGATGTTATCTGCTTAATAAGTCTAGAATAGAATTATCAGTACCTTTAATATGTCCAACAGAGAAATCAAAATTGTTAAACAAAGCTTGCCATCTAGCGAACTTGGTGTCACCAGGAGATTTTATGTCTTTGTTCAAGACCTTATTCATAGCAGCAACATCAGTTCTTAAAAGATTTTTTTTGTAAATGAGATAAATTTCAAATTTCTGGATAGCATTTAATGCTGCTTTAATTTCTTTGTCTAAAGCTAAATAATTTTTTTCTGCTGCTTGCCAAAGACCAGAGGAAAACTGAATAATTTCTTCTTTTTTCTTATTTCCTTCATTTCTGACCTGTTTCAGAACTGCTCCCCAACCAATGTTACTAGCATATGTTTCAACTATTTTGGGAAGATCATCATCAGAAATGTACAGTATAGGAAGATTTTTGGCCTTGGCCTTTATATTTTTGACTGCTTGAGAATGTGCTTCTGTCCAAGGACTTGGATCTTTTTTCAATCTGTCATTTAGTATTTTTTTGTCTTTGGCACATCCTTTATAGAAATGACTGATGTAGTTTAGACTACCCAAGAACCTTTGTAACTGAGTTTTATCAGTTATCTTGTCAGGAAACTTATCAGCAAATTCTACAGCATGTGTTTGCAGAGTAAGTTCTCCATTTTTTATTGTATGGCCTAGATATTTAATCTTTGTTTTGAATAGTTCAAGCTTTTTCTTTGAAAATACTAGGCCTGCTTGCTTGACTATTTGTAAGAATTTATGTAGATGCTTAAAATGTTGGTCTACAGAGGATGAAAACACAAGTATATCATCAATATATACAATAAGCCAATCAAAGTATGGCTTTAAAGTATCATCCATTACCCTTTGAAACTTGGATGGTGCATTCTTTAAACCAAATGGCATGACATTCCATTCATAGTGCCAAAAGCCTGATTTTAAATCAAACTTTGAGAACATATTTGCACCAGCAATTCTTGTAACCAAAGTGGTTTTTTTGGGATGGGGTATGTGTCATCAGCCAAGACTTTGTTCAAAGGCTTGTAATTTACAACTAGTCTAGGAATGCCTCTTACTTGCTCAAAATGTTTATTCACATAAAACCCATAGCAATTCTAAGGACTAGTAGATTCTCTGATTAGTTTTTTTTTTAGAAGACCCTTTATCTCTTCTGCACACAATTTTTGATATTCAACATTCATGGGAATGGCTCTGCTTCTGCATGGTTTCCCTTGATAGTCTTCTTTGTATGGAAGGGAAATTTCATGTTTCTTTTGCTTCCAGAAAGCTGTAGGATTTTCTGAACAGACTGAGTCAATAAATTCTTGTTTTAGCAGAAGAATTTTTTGTTGTATGACATCTTTGCTCAGTTGTTCTTTTATCCTAATCCAAACTTGATATTTCTTTAACTCTTCGATATTGAAGATTTTATTTCTTATGGTTTGTACCATATCAGAAGTTCTGGGAGTAGAAACAAAAGGCAGTTTTACTATGATTTTCTTGTTTTCAGAAGGGATGTTGATAAAATAACCAGGCCTGTTATCTGCTAGTATAGAAGATCCATGAGGTTCAACAGCCGCAAGGAAAGGTGTTCCTAGAATGCAGGCTATAGGGATATCTGCTAGCAGGAATTTTAAATGCAGGCAATAATTTTTGAAACAAAGGATAGCTTCCGGGATCTAAAAGGAGATTTATGTTGGGATATTTCCAAGTCCAACAACACTTGCTTGAGTCTTTTGCCAGAAAGTCACAGGAATAATGTCTTTCTTTAAAAGATTGAGATCAGATCCTGTATCTAACAGTGTTTTCAAATGGAAAGGTATTCCTTGAATTTTCAGATCAATAAAGATATGAAATTTTTGGTGTTGGATCTAGAAGACTTGTTCTTCTTTTTGTTCTGTCTTGCTTTCTTGTTCTTTGATAAACTTTTTAACTTTACCAATTTCCTTTCCTAGGTCTGGGATTGAAAGTGTCTGGATAGAACAACAAATAGATCTCGTTGTATGTGGCATTAGGACCTTTTTTTAGTAGTTTTTTGGAAAAAAATTTCTTTGATGCTTCCATTCATAGAAGGAAATGAACATATCTTCTTTATCCATATAATGTTTCCATTCTTTGGACAGATTCACCTTTTCTTCATTTGAACTGCTTTCCGCAAAGGCTTATGTTGTTGGATGAGTAAAGAGATCCCAATTTAACATATCTTTCATCCATTCTGACTTTACAGTGTGTTTATTACAACCCCTCATTAAAGAGAGAAATTTTTTGATTTCAGGAACAGATGGTCTCTTAAGATCTTCAGGGATACAGGTTTGACATCGTTTATCAATTTCTGTACAAGGATTTATCTGTACAACAAGAACATGTGGTTCATGGGGAAAAGGGAAGTCAGAACACTGTGGATGTGGACAAGGTTCTTTTGCAGTAGAATGTGGGGGTGGAAGATTTGTACGAGGATTATGATGACTATGTTCAAATTGTAATTGGTCTTCTTCTTTGAATGCAAAAAGAGTAGATAGAGTGAAAAAATTTCCACAATCTAGGCATTGAACTACAAAAGGGACATGACCAATAGAATTGGCTAAAGAGTGGAGCGAAGGGTGTAGGCAAAAGGATGAGGTGGATGAAGAAGAGGAAACTGAAGAGTTTTTTCGGGATAAGGATTTTTGTGGAAAATAAATGACTGCAAAGGAGGCAGGTTCTTTTATTTGAGCAGAAGTGATAGACCTTGGAATAGGAGCTTTGGGGGTATCAATGACCCAATCTGTGGGAAAAGAAAGATTTTCCCAACGAATCGTTTGATGTTCCATTTTCTGGTTTAGTGGATCAGTTAGGACTAAAGTACTGGATTGAGCAGTTCTACTAGGAGTATGTAATACTGCAGGAAAAAGAGTGTTAGTGTGTCTAAAACATCCCCTAGTTTGGATAGATATATTTGTCATCGTTTGGCACATGTCGAATCCAGTAGTTCTAATTTGGAGTTTTAGAATATCTCCAAGGTTTTCATCAAAAGTGTATGCTGAGAAATTTGGATAGCAGTCAAAATAAACAAGGCCATTAGAAAGAGGAGCAACTATTCCTCCTATTAAGGAATCAGTGAATTTATTATGTGTCATATCTCTGACTATACATAGAGCATATGCATCAATGCCTTTATGAACTAAAGGGCTTATTCCAATTCGAATGCATAAAAAATGTAAATAATTTGTCCCATGTCTTTTGGCTTTATTTTGGATTTCTTTGACATTTATCAGGGAAATTGTTTGGATGACATCAGTATTTTGTTGTATTCGGCTGACTGATTCTTTTACAATTACCCTTGAGATAGCTTTAAGATGGAACATGCTTAAATCTTTGTAGACTCTGCTAGGAGAAATCTCGGATAATTTCCAAGCAGCTTGAGGCTGAGTTTCAACTTCTTCAATACTAGCATAATTTAAGCTATGAGATATGTTATTTGCAAACATAGATTCTAAACTACTAACAGATTCTCTTCCAGGAGTACTATGATCTTCAGCATTTTGCAATTCTCGTAAAGAAACTGAGGAATCCATTTGTTATTTGGGAGAGAATAATATAATTGCACAGAAAAGCAAGGCGTTATATCTTAGTCTTCTGCTACGGAGAGAGAAGATTTCAGATAGGCTCTTGGCCGACTGCTCAGGCAGAAACTAGTAACTCTATCAGGAAGTCGCAGAAGTGGAAACCTTGTCTTTCAAAGACCCGAGACTTCTGATACGGCTTCAGAGTGAGTCGCAAGAGTAGAAACCTTGTCTTTCAAAGGCCCAAGACTCTTGATACGACTCTGGATTATTTTATAATCACACTTTAACACACAGCAACACTTAAAATAAACTTAACAGAGAAAATGGTCTGTTATCATACCTGGCGTGAAAATGGCTTTACAGCTCTGATACAAATGGTATCAAAGTCGTAAATCCATTTTCGCGTCGGGTATGATTGCAGACCATTCGCTCTGTTAAGTTTATTTTAAGTGTTGTTGTGTGTTAAAGTGTGATTATAAATAATCCAAAGCCANAAACCTTGTCTTTCAAAGGCCCAAGACTCTTGATACGACTCTGGATTATTTTATAATCACACTTTAACACACAGCAACACTTAAAATAAACTTAACAGAGAAAATGGTCTGTTATCATACCTGGCGTGAAAATGGCTTTACGGCTCTGATACAAATTGTATCAAAGTCGTAAATCCATTTTCGCGTCGGGTATGATTGCAGACCATTCGCTCTGTTAAGTTTATTTTAAGTGTTGTTGTGTGTTAAAGTGTGATTATAAATAATCCAAAGCCATATCAAGAGTCTCGGGCCTTTGAAAGACAAGGTTTCCACTCTTGCAACTCACTCTGAAGCCGTATCAGAAGTCTCGGGCCTTTGAAAGACAAGGTTTCCACTTCTGTGACTTCCTGACAGAGTCACTAGTTTCTGCTTGAGCAGTCGGCTAGGAGCCTATATGAAATCTTCTCTCTCCGGAGTAGAAGAATAAGATTGAACACCCTGCTATTCTGTGCAGTTATAGTATTCTCTCCCAAATAACAAATGGATTCCTCAGTTTCTTTGAGAGAATTGCAAAATGCTGAAGATCATAGTACTCCTGGAAGAGAATCTGTTAGTAGTTTAGAATCTATGTTTGCAAATAACAGATCTCATAGCTTAAATTATGCTAGTATTGAAGAAGATGAAAATCTTGGAGATATTCTAAAACTCCAAATTAGAACTACTAGATTCGACATGTGCCAAACCAAGAAAAATATATCTATCCAAACTAGGGGATGTTTTAGACACACTAACACTCTTTTTCCTACAAGTAGAACTGCTCAATCCAGTACTTTAGTCCTAATTGATCCGCTAAACCAGAAAATGGAACATCAAACGATTTGTTGGGAAAATCTTTATTTTCCCACAGATTGGGTCATTGATACCCCCAAATCTCCTATTCCAAGGCCTATCACTTTTGCTCAAATAAAAGAATCTACCTCCTCTGCAGTCATTTATTTTCCACAAAAATCCTTATCCCGAAATAACTCTTTAGTTTCCTCTTCTTCATCCACCTCATCCTTTTTCCTACACCCTTCGCTCCACTCTTTAGCCAATTCTATTGGTCATGTCCCTTTTGTAGTTCAATGCCTAGATTGTGGAAATTTTTTCACTCTATCTACTCTTTTTGCATTCAAAGAAGAAGACCAATTACAATTTGAACATAGTCATCATAATCCTCGTACAAATCTTCCACCCCCACATTCTACTGCAAAAGAACCTTGTCCACATCCACAGTGTTCTGACTTCCCTTTTCCCCATGAACCACATGTTCTTGTTGTACAGATAAATCCTTGTACAGAAATTGATAAACGATGTCAAACTTGTATCCCTGAAGATCTTAAGAGACCATCTGTTCCTGAAATCAAAAAATTTCTCTCTTTAATGAGGGGTTGTAATAAACACACTGTAAAGTCAGAATGGATGAAAGATATGTTAAATTGGGATCTCTTTACTCATCCAAGAGCATAAGCCTTTGTTGAAAGCAGTTCAAATGAAGAAAAGGTGAATCTATCCAAAGAATGGAAAAATTATATGGATAGAGAAGACATGTTCATTTCCTTCTATGAATGGAAGCATCAAAGAACAATTTTTCCAAAAAACTACTCAAAAAAGGTCCTAATGTCACATATAGCGAGATCTATTTGTTGTTTTGTCCAGACACTTTCAATCCCAGACCTAGGAAAGGAAATTGTTAAACTTAAAAAGTTTATCAAAGAACAAGAAAGCAAGACAGAACAAAAACAAGAACAAGTCTTCCAGATCCAACACCAAAAATTTCATATCTTTATTGATCTAAAAATTCAAGGAATACATTTCCATTTGAAAACATTGTTAGATACAGGATTTGATCTCAATCTTTTAAATAAAGACATTATTCCTGTGAATTTCTGGCAAAAGACTCAAGCAAGTGCTGTTGGACTTGGAAATATCCCAACATAAATCTCCTTTCAGATCCCGAAAGCTATCCTTTGTTTCAAAAATTATTGCCTCCATTTAAAATTCCTGCTAGCAGATATCCCTATAGCCTGCATTCTAGGAACACCATTCCTTGCGGTTGTTGAACCTCATGGATCTACTATACTAGCAGATAACAGGCTTGGTTATTTTATCAACATCCCTTCTGAAAACAAGAAAATCATAGTAAAATTGCCTTTTGTTTCTACTCCCAGAACTTCTGATATGGTACAAACCATAAGAAATAAAATCTTCAAGATCAAAGAGTTAAAGAAATATCAAGTTTGGATTAGGATAAAAGAACAACTGAGCAAAGATGTCATACAACAAAAAAAAATTCTGCTAAAACAAGAATTTATTGACTCAGTCTGTTCAGAAAATCCTACAGCTTTCTGGAAGCAAAAGAAACATGAAATTTCCCTTCCATACAAAGAAGACTATCAAGGGAAACCATGCAGAAGCAGAGCCATTCCCATGAATGCTAAATATCAAAAATTGTGTGCAGAAGAGATAAAGGGTCTTCTCAAAAAAGAACTGATCAGAGAATCTACTAGTCCTTGGAATTGCTATGGGTTTTATGTGAATAAACATTCTAAGCAAGTAAGAGGCATTCCTAGACTAGTTGTAAATTACAAGCCTTTGAACAAAATCTTGGCTGATGACACATACCCCATCCCAAACAAAACCAGTTTGGTTACAAGAATTGCTGGTGCAAAGATATTCTCAAAGTTTGATTTAAAATCAGGCTTTTGGCAAGTAGCCATTAAAGAAGAAGACAAATTTAAAACAACCTTCGATGTTCCAGCAAGACACTATGAATGGAATGTCATGCCATTTGGTTTAAAGAATGCACCATCCAAGTTTCAAAGGGTAATGGATGATACTTTAAAGCCATACTTTGACTGGCTTATTGTATATATTGATTATATACTTGTGTTTTCATCCTCTGTAGACCAACATTTTAAGCATCTAAAGAAATTCTTACAGATAGTCAAGCAAGCAGGCCTAGTATTTTCAAAGAAAAGGCTTGAACTATTCAAAACAGAGATTAAATATCTAGGCATACAATAAAAAATGGAGAACTTACTCTACAAACACATGCTGTAGAATTTGTCGATAAGTTTCCTAACAAGATAATTGATAAAACTCAGTTACAAAGGTTCTTGGGTAGTCTAAACTACATCAGTCATTTCTATAAAGGATGTGCCCAAGACAGAAAAATACTAAATGACAAATTGAAAAAGGATCCAAGTCCTTGGACAGAAGCACATTCTCAGGCAATCAGAAATATAAAGGCCAAGGCCAAAAATCTTCCTATACTGTACATTTCTGATGATGATCTTCCCAAAATAGTTGAAACAGATGCTAGTAACATTGGTTGGGGAGCAGTTCTGAAACAGGTCAGAAATGAAGGAAATAAGAAAAAAAAAGAAATTATTCAGTTTGCCTCTGGTCTTTGGCAAGCAGCAGAAAAAAATTATTCAGCTTTAGACAAAGAAATTAAAGCAGCATTAAATGCTATCCAAAAATTTGAAATTTATCTCATTTACAAAAAAATTATTTTAAGAATTGATGCTGATGCTATGAATAAGGTCTTGAACAAAGACATAAAATCTCCTGGTGACACCAAGTTCGCTAGATGGAAATCTTTGTTTAGTAATTTTGATTTCTCTGTTGAACATATTAAAGGTACTGATAATTCTATTCCAGACTTTTTAAGCAGAGAACATCTACAAAACTTTTGCTTAATAATCTCTGTACAACTCAGGAATGGTACAGAAATATTGGTTAATATTCCCGACTCTTTAAACTAGGAAAATTATGAGTCTGAATAGAGACCTCACTGGGAACTAAGAAGTACAAAAATTCTATCCCAGACAACTCAGCTTGCATATTCAAATTTAGTACCAGAAATAAGAGGAAGAAGAATTTCAACTGTGTTAACCCCAATAATTACTAGAGCCACTGAGAAGGCAGTTGAAGCACAAGAAGCTCTAACATACACATTCCATGATATTGATCTCATCTGGGATATTAGGGACAACATGGGTAATAATCAGCAATATTTCTGCCTAAATAGACCAAGATTATTATACCATTGGCCTGAAAGAAATCCAAACATAAATTTCCCAGAAACGGATTTCAATTATCCATCTTATAAAGAACTGTGGTGGAATTTCATTCAGCAAGAAGAATTTCTCACTTTGGTAAAATTCAGGAATGTGAATACAACCACTTCGGGAAGACCACCTCTTTGGCTTGCAGACTGGTGGAAATATTTTGGTTTAAACAAAGGAGCAATTGATCCAAGAATTCTAAATTCCATATCTCCTTTACAATCAATCCAGAATCTTTTTGAAATTGGACCAAACGAGGGGGAATTATTATGCCTTTTTATATTAAATCATTTCCAATGGGCAGTAAAGGTGAAAACCATTGTTCAAATTTTGAATGGCCAACCATTCATTGCAAGAAAGATATATACCAAATCATGGGATACATTAAATTATCCTCAACGATTCTCAGCCCATATTGAAAATGATTAAAAATCTTTTGGATAACGGTTTCTGTGGGTTGACGATACCAACCTCCATAGTGTAAATCTTGACTATTCATGTCTAAATGGCCGACAGTGGTGTCATTCGGGTTTAGTGGGTTGTCGTAACCAATATCCACTTTGTAATAATAAGTACCTTAGAGTAGTAATAGGTATCTTGGAAACTTGGAGCACTTCTCCAACTTTTGGCGTGGCTTGACCCGCATTTCCAATATTCCTCTTTACGTGTCATCTTATGTTTGTCTTCTAGTCAGGGAATCTTGCACGACTACCCTGTCAGATCTATTATTGAAACTACTTTTCTTAGTGGATAATAAAGGCTTTGATTTGGTCGGAAGAATCTTGCACAATTGATACCGCCAAATCCATAAATCAGATTTAGTGGAAGACATGTAGGGTCAAAAGTCATGTCGGGTCTTATCATTGGAATGATTCCTTTCCCCACAAAGTTGTATATACAGAGATGAGGAGCTCATTCTTGGAGAGGAGTTTTTTTAGAGAGTTTAAGTGAGTAAGTCAGTCTGAGTCCTTCTAAAGCTCCCTTCTATCTGAGCTTTTGAGTCATTCTATGTCTATGCAATTCTGTATAAGTCTGTAAGTGTGTTTTGTGAGCAAGTAAGAGCATCCTGCTCATTATTACCCTAGCTATAGAAACTTTAAGCTCTTTGTTTTAATATAAAGACTTTCGCAAGCGTATTATGTTCTTTGAATATTGTCTCTGAATTGTGCGTATGTTATGATTCTCGTTTCTACTTGCCTGTAATTGCAATTTGTGTTCCTTGAACGATTATGTGTCGAAGTTCTCTCGAGAAGATAGATAAAGTTCTCTCACCCTGGAGATAAGGTTCTCGTAAGGTAGCTGTGCCGAGGTTCTCTTAGGTCTTGAATAGCACCGGTAGTATGTCCCGCTAGGTAAGGAGGTTGCTAAGGGTAGTTGTATGTGTTGGGTTGTCTGAAGGTTCGCTAGGAGTTACTAGATGGTTCACATAAGGCCAAAGGTGGGGTTCGCATAAGGATCTGCTTGGGGTTCACTAGGAGAGATGGATTGGTTCTACAGAGAGTAGCAAGAAACAGAAGATCAAGTAGCAGAAGGAGACAAACGCACGAAGACAGACAATCTTCAAGCTTCATTCTCCGACGGAGGAAGCCTCTGAATTTACAAATGGTATCACCAGGAGGTCTCATACCTTTATAAATATCTCGTAGTCTTGGATCTAGAGTCTCTATTGTAGGCATATAATGAATCATCAAACATAGCTGAGACTCAGAAGTAGATGCAGAACTTTCTACACAATTTTGTACAGATCTAAAACAGACTGAAAGAGAATCCATTTGTTATTTGGAAGAGAATACTATAACTGCACAGAAAAGTAGGGGGTTCAATCTTAGTCTTCTGCTCCGGAGAGATAAGATTTAAGATAGGCTCATGGCCGACTGCTCAGGCAGAAACTAGTAACTCTGTCAGGAAGTCACACATTTGTGACAAATGATTATGCCAGAAGAGGACAAATCATAGATTTACAAGTTCATTGTCCTTGAAGATAACAATAGACAAGTAAAAGAAGTTCCTATACTACTTTCTAATGAAGCTACCCAGCTTTCGGGTATTGACAAAAGAGTCCAGTCTTTAGCAGAACAAATAAACTGGACAAACACAGCTTTGAGAGGCATGGCCACTCACACATTTGTGACAAATGATTATGCCAGAAGAGGACAAATCATAGATTTACAAGTCTCCACAAACACTATAGTCCACCATGTCAATGAAATACAAGACAAAGTCACAGATGTCAAAGATAAAATGGACACTGCTCTAACAGAAATATCTTCTAAATCTAGAGAGTCCACAAGAAATCACGAGGAATTAATGGAAGGACTAGGAGAAGCTTTCTCTAATATGGGAAAGTCATTATTGGAAATTAAGCAAAAGGATAGTGTCCCTGACAAACCTATCCCTGACCCTTACATCCTTCCAAACCTTCCAATATCGATTTTATCTCCTGTATATAAGCCTTCTAAGACAAAAATAGAAAAGAAATTTCCTCCAGAAAAGGATGCTCCAGAATCATCATCAAGAGAAAATCTTTCACTGGTATCCATCCAACAACCTGCTCATGAGAATCTCCCTCATCATACAAGTAGACCTCCAACACCAGACTTATTGGGAAAAGGGAAACTACCTGAGAGCCAAACATTTGCTGAAGATTGGTTCCAAGAATGGAACATTGATAGTCTGTCTATCGGATAGATTAGACAGATGATTGATCGAATGTATGTTTTATACAAGGTCATGTGCATGGAAGGAAAATCAGAAATTGAAGCATGTAAGTCAATCATCCAGTGCTTTACAGGCACTTTAAGCAAATGGTGGGAAGTAATCTCTTCTCCAATTATGATTGCCAAGATGGAGGCAGAAGTCCTTAGAGATGAACAAGGAGACATAGTTTATCACATTGATGGGACTCCTCACAATAACATGATAGGAGCCCTAACCACTGCAATTCTTGAACATTGGTGTGGTACTGAATCTGAATTGGCAGATAAGCATGAATTGATCCTTATGAATATGAAATGCAGGAAGATGTCTGAATATGAAGAATTTCATAAGGATTGGACCCAAAGAATTTATGAGGTTCAAGACAGCCAGAACCTTCTCTGGAAACAAGTTTACTTGGCAGCTATACCCAGTAAATTTGTTGAATATTTGAAAATGCAAGAAGTTTTCAAACTTCCTTATGAGATGTACACACGGGGAGAGATTTATTCTCTCATTACTAAAGCTTTAATTGGGTTGTGTGTAAATATGAAAGTTCACAACTCTGTATATAAGCTATCTCATCTGCCTGACCAAAAATCTATTTGTGAAAAGTATGGTCTATATATTACAGACCCCGTAAGAAAGAAACGAAAAATGAAAAAGAATTCAAAGAAAAGAAAAATGAGAAGTACAAATACAGGTACAGACCTCGAACACATTACTATGAGCCTGAAAATATTAAGTTAAAAACTCATTCTTACCAGGCTAAACAACAAATACAATGTTGGATCTGTGAAAAAGCTAGACACATTGCACATAACTGTCCAGAAAATAAGGCATCTAGAATGTCAAAAGCTAAATGTTATGAACAGAAATCAAAAGAAGCCCAAGCTAGTAAAAAATTAGCCTTAAGGCTACACTGTAACAGATGTGGGGCAAATAATCATGAAACAAACCAGTGCCCACACAATCCTTTCCCAAAAAGAGAAGAAGTACATCTGTTGCAACAAGGATGTTGTTCAGAATCTACTAGTGCTTCTGAGTTTGGCTATAGCTAAGAAGAAGAAGTTTTGATGAATCGGGATTGCAGTTGTAAAAATCCTAATTTTTTCTCTTGTTAAGATAGTTCAGAAAGTTCTGAGTCTGAATCAGAACCAAATCTCAGACAAAAGATAAAAATTTGCATGTTCAGTAATGTGGGAGACCAAGAAGCACAGATGTTGGCACAAATCAAAGCCTTACCAGAAGGTGATATGAAGAATTCGCTTCTTGAAACATTTTTGAAAATAGTCAAAACAGAACAAAGGTCAAAGTATGTTGAATCCTCCAGAAGAGAACCTTTGTTTTTAGAACCTTCTTTTGGTAAAAACACAAATTTTTTTATCAAATATAATAAAGAAGCAAAACTACAGAATACTTCAGTAACAGATCTAGCCAGAGAAATGATTCTTTTGAGAAAAGAAGTTATTGAGTTAAAAGAAAAATTGAGAAAAATGGAAGAAGAGTATGAATATAATTTCAAAATAGACTCTTGGGGCAGACAAGAAATCAGAGAAATTAGGGATCAATTGGATTCCAGACCACCACCACTAGAGGATACACCTTTTGTAAATCCAAAATCTTCTGCTCAACTCCAAGGGCTAACAGCAATGAAGATCTTGCCCATTCGATTTCAGAAGTATCAGGTAAAGATAAAGCTAGAAATCAATTCTGAAATCTTTCATTTAAATTCATTATTAGATACAGGCTCAGATATGAATTTAGTGCATAAAGATTTGATTCCTCATAAATACTGGTTTCCTGGTAGCTACTCTGCTATAGGTTCGGGGAATATATCAACAGATATGGATTTCGAAATCCCCAAAGGAATTCTACTATTTGATGAATATGCACTAGGAATGAAATTCTTATTAGAAGAATTACCAGTTGATTGCATCCTAGGAACTCCGTTCCTATATGCAGTAGAGCCACATGGATCTTGTCAAAATTCCAAAGGTAAACCTGGATATTTTCTCACCTTACCAAGTATTAATGGCCATCCACCAAAGAAGAAAATTTTGGCCTTTATTTCTAAATCGCATGCTCAAGTCGCCTACTGTTCAAAGAGTATGGTAATAATAAATACTTGGGATGACTATAGAAATGCTCCAGCCACTGAATACCTAGATGATAACACTAGCTGGGAAACATATTGTGAAAATTGGGTGCCCCAATGGCAGTTAAGATGGTCTGAAGGAGTAGAGTTTGGTTTACCAGGCTTTTCAAGAAATACTAGCATTCATGTTATTCCGCCACAACATGTGATAGTCCAGATGCATCTAGCATCCACTATTGCATCCAGACAAAAGCTAGTAGAAATGGGAGATTTAACCAGAATCAGATCTGCAAACAGAAACTGGTTCTGTCAACAAACTCAAACATGGAACCAGACTCCATCATGGAATTTTTTCCAAATCAACAGGATGAGAGATTTGCATTCATGGACACATCAAGACCCAAATGAAAGATTATTTGAGATTAATTATTTTCAATACAAAGCAAAGTGGGATAATGTTTGTTTATGGACTGACAAATATAGATATTATTACTGCATGATCAAGTTCTTTGTTCAGTTCTTCTCATTTCCTGAACCAGACTGGCTCTTAGACTGGTGGAAAAAGTTTAGCTTAAACCCAAGTGCTATACACCCAGATGTCATCGACACTACAAGAATGTTTCTATTTCCTCACAGAAATTTCCCAGATATTGTTTATAATCTCGAGTAGATTTATGAAAGTGATTATAAAATGCTTTTTGTCAGAGAAAGGCATCCATGGGTTATCAGGACACGGTATGTCCTACAACAAGATGAAGACAGCAATGAGGATCTTGAAATGTACCGCGAAATCTACACCCAACACTGGGATCCAGATCGCTTTCGACATTTTCATGATCAACCAATGGAATAATGATGCATGTCTTACTGGCCGACAAGCGGTGCCAGTCGGTTTCCGTGGATTGACGATACCAACCTCCATAGTGTAATTTATGCCTATTCATGTCTAAATGGCCGACAGTGGTGTCATTCGGGTTTAGTGGGTTGTCGTAACCAATATCCACTTTGTAATAATAAGTACCTTAGAGTAATAATAGGTATCTTGGAAACTTGGAGCACTTCTCCAATTTTTGGCATGGCTTGACCCGCATTTCCAAGATTCCTCTTTACGTGTCATCTTATGTTTGTCTTCTGGTCAAGGAATCTTGCACGACTACCCCGTCAGATCTATTATTGAAACTACTTTTCTTAGTGGAGAATAAAGGCTTTGATTTGGTCGGAAGAATCTTGCACGATTGATACCGCCAAATCCCTAAAGCAGATTTAGTGGAAGACATGTAGGGCCAAAAGTCATGTCGGGTCTTATCATTGGAATGATTCCTTTCCCCACAAAGTTGTATATACGGAGATGAGGAGCTCATTCTCGAGGAGGAGTTTTTTTTAGAGAGTTTAAGTCGGTAAGTCAGTCTGAGTCCTTCTAAAGCTCCCTTCTGTCTGAGCTTTTGAGTCATTCTGTGTGTATGCAATTCTGCATAAGTATGTAAGTGTGTTTTGTGAGCAAGTAAGGGCATCCTGCTCATTATTACCCTGGATATAGAAGCTTTAAGCTCTTTGTTTTAATATAAAGACTTCCGCAAGCGTATTATGTTCTCTGAATTGTGTGTATGTTATGATTCTCGTTTCTACTTGCCTGTAATTGCAATTTGTGTTCCTTGAACGATTATGTGCCAAAGTTCTCTCGAGAAGATAGATAAAGTTCTCTCACCCTGGAGATAAGGTTCTCGGAAGGTAGCTGTGTCAAGGTTCTCTTAGGTCCTTAATAGCACCGGTAGTAAGTCCCGCTAGGCAAGGAGGTCGCTAAGGGCAGTTGTAGGTGTTGGGTTGTATGAAGGTTCGCTAGGAGTTACTGGATGGTTCACATAAGGCTAGAGGTGGGGTTCGCATAAGGATCTGCTTGGGGTTCGCTAGGAGAGATGGATTGGTTCTACAGAGAGTAGCAAGAAACAGAAGATCAAGTAGCAGAAGGAGACAAGCGCACGAAGACAGACAATCTTCAAGCTTCATTCTCCGACGGAGGAAGCCTCTAACTTTACAAATGGTATTAGAGCCATGAAGCCATTATAAAAGAATCCAGAGCCATATCAAGAGTCTTGGGCCTTTGAAAGATAAGGTTTCCACTCTTGCGACTCACTCTGAAGCCGTATCAGAAGTCACAGGCCTTTAAAAGACAAGGTTTCCACTTCTGCGACTTCCTAACAGAGTTACTAGTTTCTACCTGAGCAGTCGACCAAGAGCCTATCTGAAATCTTCTCTCTCCGGAGCAGAAGACTAAGATTGAACGCCCTTCTTTTCTGTGCAGTTATAGTATTCTCTTCCAAATAACAAATGGATTCTCTTTCGATCTGTTTTAGATCTATACAAAATTGTGTAGAAAGTTCTGCATCTACTTCTGAGTCTGAGCTATGTTTGATGATTCATTATATGCCTACAATAGAGACTCTAGATCCAAGACTACAAGATATTTATAAAGGTATGAGACCTCCTGGAACACCAAAGTATGGGTTGGGATACATTGAGCAGTGTGATCAGGTTATTCCTGATTGCAGATTTTCAAATCATTTACCGGAAAATATGCAAAGACCCTCAATAGATGAAATACACAAATTTCATTCTACAATAAAAGGGTGTCCCAAGGGATCCATTGAAGAAGCTTGGATCAAAAAGATGTTAAATTGGGATTTGTTCACAAATCCTAAAACAAATGACTTCAATATTTCTACATCTAATGAAGAAAAAGCAAAGTTGTCAACAATTTGGCAGACTTATATCTCAGAGAATAACACTTGGATTTCCTTCTATGAATGGAGGAAATTAGACCAGAAAATTGAAGTCCAGATGGTGGAAGGAGGTTCTGAAACACCTCCAAAACACAAATGGAAATGTCTAGAAGGACAGACAGTGGAATCGAATTCGAATTTTCCTCCATTCAAGGGCATTGTCCTTGAAGATAACAATAGACAAGTAAAAGTAGTTCCTTTACTGCTTTCTGATGAAGCTACCCAGCTTTCGGGTATTGACAAAAGAGTCCAGTCTTTAGCAGAACAAATAAACTGGACAAACACAGCTTTGAGAGGCATGGCCACTCACACATTTGTGACAAATGATTATGCCAGAAGAGGACAAATCATAGATCTTGATTTACAAGTTCATTTGTCCACTTAGAAGATAACAATAAAAGACAAGTAAAAGAAATTCCTTCTGCTTCTCATGAAGATACCATTTTTGGGTGATGACAAAGTCAGATCTTTAGCGCCAAGGAACAAATAAAATGGACAAACAGAAATTTTGAGAGCATGGCCCACTCCACACATTTGTGACAAATGATTATGCCAGAAGAGGACAAATCATAGATTTACAAGTCTCCACAAATACTATAGTCCACTCTGTCAATGAAATACAAGACAAAGTCACAGATGTCAAAGAAAAAATGGACATTCCTATTTGAAATATCTTCTAAATCTAGAGAGTCCTTGAGAAATCATGAAGAACTTATGGAAGGATTGGGAGAAGCTTTCTCTAATATGGGAAAGACATTATTGGAAATTAAGCAAAAGGATAGTGTCCCTGACAAACCTATCCATGATCCTTACATCCTTCCAAACCATCCAATATCGATTTTATCTCTTGTATATAAGCCTTCTAAGACAAAAATAGAAAAGAAATTTCCCAGCTCCCTCGGAAAAGTTCTCGAGAATCAAAATCTTACTAGTATCCATCTAATGACACACTTGTGAGAATCTCCCTCATTAAGCCTTACAAGTAGACCTCAATTTTGGACTTTGTTAGGAAAGAAACCACGAGAACCAAACATTTTGTTGAGGTGGTTTCAAGAATGGAACATTGACAATATGTCTATCGGACAGATTAGACAGATGAAGTCAGATATGTTTCATACAAGGTCATGTGCATGAAAGGAAAATCAGAAATTGAAGCATGTAAGTCAATCATCCAGTGCTTCCCCAGGCCACTTCACAGAAAATGGAGTGATAATCTCTTATCCAATTATGATTGCCAAGATGGAGGCTGAAGTCCTTAGAGATGAACAAGGAGACATAGTTTATCACATTGATGGGACTCCTCATAATAACATGATAGGAGCCCTTACTACTGCAATTATTGAACATTGGTGTGGTACTGAATTTGAATTGGCAGATAAGCATGAATTGATCCTTATGAATATGAAATCTGAGGGAAGATGTCGAATATAGAAAGAATTTCACTTAAGTTATGGGCCCGAAGAATTTATGAGGGTTCAAGGCGATGAGAACCTTCTCAGAGCAGTTTACTTGGCATTTCTCTTGATAGAATTTGTTGAATATTTTGAAAATCTGAGAAGTTTTCAAAACTTCCTTATATAAGGATGTACACATGGGAAAGAAGTTTTCAAACTTCCTTATGAGATGTACACACGGGGAGAGATTTATTCTCTCATTACTAAAGCTTTAATTGGGTTGTGTGTAAATATGAAAGTTCACAACTCTGTATATAAGCTATCTCATCTGCCTGACCAAAAATCTGTTTGTGAAAAGTACGGTCTATATATTACAAACCCCATAAGAAAGAAAAGAAAAAAGAATAAAGAATTCAAAGAAAAGAAAAAAGAGAAGTACAAATACAGGTACAGACCTCGAACACATTACTATGAGCCTGAAGATATTAAGTTAAAATCTCATTCTTACCAGGTTAAACAACAAGTACAATGTTGGATCTATGGAAAAGTTGGACACATTGCACATAACTGTCCAGAAAATAAGGCATCTAGAATGTCAAAAGGTAAATATTCTAAACAGAAAGCCAAAGAAGCCCAGGCTAGTAAACAATTAGCCTTAAGGCTACACTGTAACAGATGTGGGGCAAATAATCATGAAACAAACCAGTGCCCCACACAATCCTTTCCCAAAAAGAGAAGAAGTACATCTGTTGCAACAAGGATGTTGTTCAGAATCTACTAGTGCTTCTGAGTTTGGCTATAGCTCAGAAGAAGAAGTTTTGATGAATCGGGATTGCAGTTGTAAAAATCCTAATTTTTGCTCCTGTCAAGATAGTTAAGAAAGTTTTGAGTCTGAATCAGAACCAGATCTCAGACAAAAGATAAAAATTTGCATGTTCAGTAATGCGGGAGACCAAGAAGCACAGATATTGGCACAAATCAAATCCTTACCAGAAGGTGATATGAAGAATTCGCTTCTTGAAACATTTTTTAAAACAGTCAAAACAGAACAAAGGTCAAAGTATGTTGAATCCTCCAGAAGAGAACCTTTGTTTTTAGAAGCTTCTTTTGATAAAAACACAAAAACTTTTATCAAATATAATAAAGAAGCAAAACTACAGAATACTTCAGTAACAGATCTAGCCAGAGAAATGATTCTTTTGAGAAAAGAAGTTACTGAGTTAAAAGAAAAATTGAGAAAAATGGAAGAAGAGTCTGAATATAATTTCAAAATAGACTCTTGGGGCAGACAAGAAATCAGAGAAATCGGGGATCAATTGGATTCCAGACCACCACCACTAGAGGATGCACCTTTTGTAAATCCAAAATCTTCTGCTCAACTCCAAGTGCTAACAACAATGAAGATCTTGCCCATTCGATTTCAGAAGTATCAGGTAAAGATAAATCTAGAAATCAATTCTGAAATCTTTCATTTAAATGCATTATTAGATACAGGCTCAGATATGAATTTAGTGCATAAAGATTTGATTCCTCATAAATATTGGTTTCCTAGTAGCTACTCTGCTATAGGTCTGGGGAATATATCAATAGATATGGATTTCGAAATCCCCAAAGGAATTCTATTATTTGATGAATATGCACTAGGAATGAAATTCTTATTAGCAGAATTACTAGTTGATTGCATCCTAGGAACTTCGTTCCTATCTGCAGTAGAACCACATGGCTCTTGTCAAAATTCCAAAGGTAAACTTGGATATTTTATCACCTTACCAAGTATTAATGGCCATCCACCAAAGAAGAAAATTTTGGCCTTTATTTCTAAATCACATGCTCAAGTCGCCAATTGTTCAAAGAGTATGGTAATAATAAATACTTGGGATGACTATAGAAATGCTCCAACCACTGAATACCTGGATGATAACACTAGCTGGGAAACATATTGTGAAAATTGGGTGCCCCAATGGCAGTTAAGATGGTTTGAAGGAGTAGAGTTCGGTTTACCAGGCTTTTCAAGAAATACTAGCATTCATGTTATTCCACCACAACATGTGATAGGCTAGATGCATCAAGCATCCACTATTGCATCCAGACAAAAGCTAGTATAAATGGGAGATTTAACCAGAATCAAATCTGCAAACAAAAATTGGTTCTGTCAACAAACTCAAACATGGAACCAGACTCCAGCATGGAATTTTTTCCAAATCAACAGGATGAGAGATTTGCAGTCATGGACACATCAAGACCCAAATGAAAGATTATTTGAGATTAATTGTTTTCAATACAAGGCAATGTGGGATAATGTTTGTTCATGGACTGACAGATATAGATATCATTACTGCATGATTAAGTTCTCTGCTCAGTTCGTCTCATTTCTTGAACCAGACTGGCTCTTAGACTGGTGGAAAAAGTTTGGCTTAAACCCAAGTGCTATACACCCAGATGTCATCGACACTACAAGAATGTTTCTATTTCCTCACAGAAATTTCCCATATACTGTTTATAATCTCGAGCAGATTTTTGAAAGTGATTATAAAATGCTTTCTGTCAGAGAAAGGCATCCATGGGTTATCAGGACACGGTATGCCCTACAACAAGATGAAGACATCAATGAGGATCCTGAAATGTACTGCGAAATCTACACCCAACACTGGGATCCAGATCGCTTTCGACATTTTCATGATCAAGCAATGGAATAATGATGTATGTCTTACTGGCCGACAAGTGGTGCCAGTCGGTTTCCTTGGATTGACGATACCAACTTCCACAGTGTAATTTATGCTTATTCATGTCTAAATGGTTGGCAGTGGTGTCATTCGAGTTTAGTGGGTTGTCGTAACCAATATCCACTTTGTAATAATAAGTACCTTAGAGTAATAATAGGTATCTTGGAAACTTTGAGCACTTCTCCAACTTCTGGCATGGCTTGACCCGCATTTCCAAGATTCCTCTTTACGTGTCATCTTATGTTTGTCTTCTAGTCGGGGAATCTTGCACGACTACCCCGTCAGATCTATTATTGAAACTACTTTTCTTAGTGGAGAATAAAGGCTTTGATTTGGTCAGAAGAATCTTACACGATTGATACCGCCAAATCCATAAATCAGATTTAGTGGAAGACATGTGGGGTCAAAAGTCATGTCGGGTCTTATCATTGGAATGATTCCTTTCCCCACAAAGTTGTATATAAGGAGATGAGGAGCTCATTCTCAAGGAGGAGTTTTTTTTAGAGAGTTTAAGTCAATAAGTCAGTCCGAGTCCTTCTAAAGCTCCCTTATGTCTAAGATTTTGAGTCATTCTGTGTGTATGCAATTCTGCATAAGTCTGTAAGTGTGTTTTGTGAGCAAGTAAGAGCATCGTGCTCATTATTACCCTGGCTATAGAAGCTTTAAGCTCTTTGTTTAATATAAAGACTTCCGCAAGCGTATTATGTTCTCTGAATATTGTCTCTGAATTGTGCGTATGTTATGATTCTCGTTTCTACTTGCCTGTAATTGCAATCTGTGTTCCTTGAACGATTCTGTATCGAAGTTCTCTCGAGAAGATAGATAAAGTTCTCTCACCTTGGAGGTAAGGTTCTCGGAAGGTAGCTGTGCCGAGGTTCTCTTAGGTCCTGAATAGCACCGGTAGTAAGTCCCGCTAGGCAAGGAGGCCACTAAGGGCAGTTGTAGGTGTTGGGCTGTCTGAAAGGTTTGCTAGGAGTTACTAGATGGTTCACATAAGGCCAGAGGTGGGGTTCGCATAAGGATCTGCTTGGTGTTCGCTAGGAGAGATGGATTGGTTCTACAGAGAGTAGCAAGAAACAGAAGATCAAGTAGTAGAAGGAGACAAATGCACGAAGACAAACAATCTTCAAGCTTTATTCTCTGACGGAGGAAGCCTCTAACTTTACAAATGGTAGACAAATGTGTTGAACGCTTCTGCAACCTCGATATTCTCCTACTTTGTTAGTGTTCATGATAATGTGAGAGAGTACATACTCGTCATTTATTTTTGTAGATTACAGGATAATGTGAGAGAGTATATACTGGTCATTGCCTTTCGTTAATGTGTTGTGCTTTCTAAAATGAATGCAGTCTTCTCCTACATCAGTCGTCGAGAATGGATTTATTTCTCACAATATTGGGTTTGATAACACAACCAAGCCATTCAAGAACCAGACCATGGTGGATATTCATTCTAAAGATCATTATATCTTCCAAATCTGACCTCTTCTTCTTCTTTTGTGTTATTGCCTGCAACAAAATATTATAACTCTAATATTTAATGAGAATATTTATGTCATTTGAAAAAAGGAAGATCTGGACTCAATTCTCTGCAAAATGTTCAAAAAAATGTCGTTTGTTCAGGCTCTCATGTCTGTGAAAGTGCGTGGAGTCACTAGATATTTGATGAGAAAATATAGTTTTTGCTTTTAAAAATACAAGGCTGCATTTGCTTGCTTGGCGATTGTTTTCTCATTTTGTTTGCGTCAGTGCTTTCATATGCAATGGCGATTGTTTTCTCATTTTGTTTGCGTCAGTGCTTTCATATGCAATGGCAAGAATGTTGTGCGACTATCTTATCTAGAGGTTTACAATGAATCTGTCAAGGACTTGTTATCATCGTGCAGGCCTCTTGTTTTGAAAGAGAATAAACAAGCAGCTTCTATGAAGCCCTTTGTGAATAGTTGGATCTCTTTTCAATAGTTGAAATATTTTCGACCTAGATGATATAAACATTTTTCCATTTTGTTGCAAGGTACTGTAGCTGCAGGGCTTACACATTATCAAGCACATTTTGCTGAAGAGGTATGGTTTCTCTTTAGAATCTAACATGTTTAAACTTTAGACATATATATGTTAAAGAAGTTGACTCATGGGGAATTTCCTGCAATTGGTGGTTGAAGGTGATGGCCTTGCTTCAGCAAGGCAATCAGAGTAGAACGAGAGAGCCAACTCCACTTAACTAAACTTCATCTCGATCTCATACCATCTTACAGGTAATGGCACTTTGAACTTGTATTTGGACGACTATTTTAACATGTCACATTCTTTAGACATTATTCTACCTTAAAATTTCATTCAGTAGACCTCCAAGCATATACTCGTTGTTAAATGATCTGTTATCATTGTAGGTTGTGCTAGAATACAAAGTAAACGAGGGATCGAGCATTGTCGCTTACATGGGAAAACAGTCTCTTATAGATCTGGTTGGTTCTGAGAGAGCTCTGGCCACAGACCAAAGAACAGTCAGATCTCTAGAAGGGGCCAACATAAACCGCTCCCTCCTTGCCCTTAGTAGTTGCATAAATGCTCTAGTTGAAGGTGAGAATGGTATTATTGCTCAACTACTTATCTAAATCCTATGGTGTTTGTTGGAAAAAAAATATTTCTTAACTATGCATTTAGAGAGTGTTCGCTAGAAAAAGGTTATTTCTTAACTATGCATTTAGAATGTGTTTGCTGGAAAAAGGTTATTTCTTAACTATGCATTTAGAAAGATTCGGGAGTATAGGCAATAACAATGCTTCAGTCACGAGGGGAATATGGGAACATTGTTCAGTCCAGTGCTGAGTTTTTTTGTCACCGTGCTTTATGTTGACAAGGCATAGATGCTTATCCTCACTAACTTATAATATACCTTGGTGAATTGCAGGATTCATTAGGAGGGGTTTTTCAGACAACAATGATTGCAAAATATTAGTCCTGGTAATCTGTCATACTCAGAGACACAAAATACTCTCCATTGGGAAGATCGAGCAAAGCAAATTCGCACAAAGGTAGGAGATAGCTAGCTTTTCTTCAAGCTGTGTGTTGGTTTTTCTTCCAAGAAAATAATGAATAGTGATGATGGGGAGTCTTTACGATTTTCCAATGTCCAGGCTTGCATTGCAAATGAAGAGTTTGAAGTTCTTGAATCCGAAATTGAACAGGTCAAGTTGCTCCTTGAAGTGCAAAAGGAGAACCAGTAATTAAGAATGGATCTTGCTCGTTTACAACAAAAGCTACTTGATGTTCAAAGCTAGGCACTAACTTCTAGTGCATCTCTATCCTGCCCATCTCCCTTTCCTCCTTCCCCTTTAACCCCATCCAATAGATAGGCATCAATCAAAGAACCTTCAATGGTACACCATTGAACCACCTCCTAGACATGAGTTGCTTATCAATGGTCACATTAAAATAGTTGAAGAAATCATCTGGGAGCTTAGGAGGACCATCCAAGGTTTGCAAGAGGAGTTTGAGTGTGTGAAGGCAGAGTCTTTGATGAAGGAGAAGCAGCGCGCAAAATCCCTTATGACTCTTAGTCTCGAGCACGGTGTCCAGTTGAAGCACAAGGATGACTTCATAAGCCAGCTTTGTCAACAAACACTTCTGGGAACATCTTCCAAACCGTAGATCTTCTTTTTCTTTTCTGTGATCATGTCTAGAATAAAAGCTTATAACTCTAATATTTGATGATAAAATATTTATGTAGGTGAATCCAGTTTCTGCAAACTTGAGCATGTTACGTTGGCAGGGCAGGGTCTGGTATGGTACTAACAAGTTCATTCTGATCAAGATCAAGCTCGACTAGGTGATCACACAGGTTCCATAGTGAAGGTGGTACGCCTCCATTGAGCCTATTCTGGCGCAATGACAGGACTGCAAGGCTCAAGCAGGCCAGAGAGGTCGTAGATCGATTCGTCGTCGATGTAGATTACGTCTCCGAGAAGGGGGTTACCATCAAGGACCACGTCGACCGAAATGATGAAGCGGACCAAGAATGTGGCGGTCGAGCTCGCTAGTGTCGTCGCTCCACTAGGTAATTCTCATTTCTGTGAATCTGAAAAAGAAGAAGAAACTAATGGGCAACAACTTGCGACCTGAGATTGAAAAGAAAGATAGGTTCGGGTTTGATGTCTCTCAGCGGGTTTGAACCCTGAAGAGGTCGTTGGTAATTTTAGTGGAGGAACAACGTCATTTGCTAAACGTTTTTTTTTGTTGTTTTTTTTTTTTTTTAATTTCGCGAAGTAAATTTTTGATAAAATTGCTATTTTTTTTTTATTATTTAACTTACAATTTTTAAATGTATAAATAAATTCAACTTGAAACACTCAGACTATACAAAACTTATGGAACAACTATACAAAGAAACAATTAGTGAGTTGAGTAAAACTCACGCCTCCTCCTGCATTATAAACTTATGGAACAACTATACAAAGAAACAATTAGTGAGTTGAGTAAAACTCACGCCTCCTCCTGCATTATTGGGGCCTGTGCAAAAATGGACAGAGGCTGTGGGGAAAAATCTCGAATAGGAAAAATAGGAACAGCATAAAACCCAGTGGTTGACAGTGGTAAGCAGTATGCAGTAAGGAACGAGGGACCGTTTAAAGGTAAATAAAAATGATTGTTTTTGAAAACTTGTTAATTTATTGAAAAGTTATTTTTATTTATGGCTTCAGCATAAATATTTATTAAAATTAAAAAATAATATAATATTTCATAATATTTTTTTTAAATTATAAATTTAAATTAAAATATGAAAAAAGTTTTTCTAAATTTTTTTCTCAATAAAATTGATTATTTTATACAAATATATATATTTTTTTTTCAACAAAATCAATTATTTTATACAAATATATTTTATATAGAAAAAAACAATTTGCAAAATAGAGTTAATATTAATTAATTTGCTTATGAGAAATAAGTTTAGTGACATTAAAATCAATTTAGAATTTTATGAGAAGTAGGTTTAGTGACATTAAAATCAACTTCTTGAAAAGCTATTTCTATTTATTCTTTTTCATTAAAATTAAAAATTAATACAATATTTCATAATATTTTCCTAAAATTAAAATTGTAAAATTAAATTAAAGTGATGAAAAAAAGTCTCTCTAAATCTTTGTCTCAACAAAATTAATTATTGTATACAAATTTGTCCTAAAAAAAACAATTATTTTATACAAATATACTTTAAATAGAAAAAAAAACAACTTGAAAAATAGAGTTAATACTAATTAATTTGCTTATGAGAAGTAGGTTTAGTGATATTAAAAACAATTTAGAGTTTTATGAGAAGTAGGTTTAGTGACATTAAAATCAATTTAGAGTTTTACAACATTTGGAAAAATAGAATGATGAAATAAACTAACAATAGTATTAGGTTTAGTGACTTTAAAATCAATTTAGAGTTTTACAACATTTGGAAAAATAGAATGATTAAATAAACTAACAATAGTATTAAGTTTAGTTACATTAAAATCAATTTAGAGTTTTACAACATTTGGAAAAATAGAATGATTAAATAAACTAACAATAGTATTAGGTTTAGTGACATTAAAATCAATTTAGAGTTTTACAACATTTGAAAAAATAGAATGATTAAATAAACTAAAAATAGTATTAGGTTTATTGACATTAAAATTAATTTGGAGTCAAGGATTCATTTACAATATTTGGAGAAATAGAATGATTAAATAAACTAACAATAGTATTCAAAATGTTGTGAGTGCCAAGCCTGCTAATGAAAAATGAAAAGCATTGAAAAACATAATCTTGAGCATGGACAATATCATTGTAATTCTATGTAGTAACTTAGCAATGTTTAAGATTGAAGCATAGTTTATTTTAATTTAATTTACATCTCAAAACAAGATAATCAGGTTAGATGTGCATTCATACACATAAAATAAGTAAAAAGAATATAAATTTTAAAATGCCATACAACCAAGGATTAGGTTATTTGATTGTTTCATCTCTAATTTTCAGAAGACTTAGGAAGAAAATTTGACAACTTCATGTACATTAAATTTCATGCCAATTTGCTAAAATACATATTGTATTGGGTTGCCACATATTATAATATACTATCTCATACAATGATAATCTTGGTAGTTAAGAATCCAATAGTTTGTAGTCATCTTTTGATAGTTAAGAATTCAATAGTTTGTAGCCATATTTTGGATGCATTGCAAACTCAAATTCATATTATTCTCTAGTTAAGAATCAAAATTGTATCGGAAACACAAAAAATATCATCATTTTGATCTTCCCCTCAAGTTAAGCATGAAAGCTCAATTGGACACAAAGTGACACCATTGAACCCCATCTACCTAATAAAGGCTCCTAAATGCATATTGCTAATTAGAAAATGACCCTAGCATTAAGTAATCAAATTTCAATGGTTTTTACTTTCATCATAACAATAACCTCTATTGTAATTCTGGATGGAATCAACATATTTATAAATCATTAAGATGGAAAAAAATTATATGTTTACTAATGGTCTAGACTCAATGTAACTCTAAGTACATGAAGAATATAAATGATTAAGTGAATGAAAGGTTGTAAAGGTTGTGACTCTCGCCATTGTTTTCATCATTGAAGGATTAAATGCTCAGGAACTTGTTCTAAATTCCTTTACATTAAAAGTATATTAGTCTAACATATTAATCTATAGTAGACCATTGAATTGAATAATAAGTAGAAAGTTAAATGAAACCCATAAATAATATCATGTTCTCTTATAGAATTAGCAAAACCTCACTATTATTTTACCTAAAATATGCCAAAACCAAAGAACGTAACTTCTAATTTGTTCATCAAAACCTCAAATTTGCAAATTTCAACCAAAGCTCACAACTTAAACTCTAATATCAAAGCCCTTTATAGATAAGGGAATTTGGTAACTCACCTTCATCTCAAGAAGTTCCCTTAGGGAATGAAATGGCAAAATAAAATGTGGGAATAAAAACACATGTAATCCATGACAATCTACCCACCATAAACCACATTAAAACAAACCCATATATTTGCATAAGGCAAAGCAAGTGTGTTCATGTGCAAGACAATGAAGAGAGGGTTTGGGAATTATTCGGTAACAAAGGTCTTGATTGTAGTAAGAATAGAGGCTTTGTAAGGATTGGTAAAAGTGAAAAGGGGCATCTACCAGGAAAGAATTACAGTGCATTAAATGTAGGTGGCAAGAAATGTCAAACTAAGCTTTTGTAATTCAATAACATAAAGATAACAATAACAATAATGATGAATTATATTTAGTGGAAACACTAAATCCCGAGTCTCTAAGAATAACTTCTTCTTATGCTTGGATATAATGATATTAGTTTTAGATGTGTTAAAGACCTTAGCAACCACAAATAGATTATCACAAAATGAAAACACTAGTATTTTTGGTATTTTGATAGGCTAGGCCAACTATATTTCCTAAGCTTTGTTGGAAATTAAATCCAAAGTGGACTCCAATGCCTAGTGTGTCTAAAAAAGCAGTACACTATTAAAAGAAACCTTCGCTTCCATTTCTACTAATTATGTTGTTGATTGCAATTTTTATTGATTCTAAAAGTGGAATTCAAACTATTAGTCTACGATTTGATCTCGAGTTGACCATCACCATAGTTTGAGCATTATTTAAATCTTCACAAGTCTCACAATTTCTAAACAAAGGAAATTGTCAACCAAGATTAGGCAACATAACCAAAGCCTTTTCTAATTAACCTTGTTTAAGAAACATTGTAGAAAAAGTTATGGTTTGCTTAGAAATTACTATGTTAACACAAGATGGAGAAATTAAAGTGATTTTTGTAACATAAATATAATTTCAAAAATTAATGGAAGCATGTTTTAACAAATGTAGCCGTGATTTTTCATTCTCTAAGCATGAGATTGTGCCCAACCTCAATGTGTTCTATTGTTTAAGGCAATGCCTATGCATAGTCGTGTTGGCGGTGCATCTCATCAAAGCTATGCTAGGATGAGGAAGAGGGTGAGGTCATGATTTATTTGCTCAAAACCTTTGACTAATTCGCTAAAATATAACCACAAACAACCCTGGACATGCCTACAGAATCAAATATAGAAAATAGTACAAGTTTCTTATGTTAGAATTATGACTTGAGAATAATAAAATACTAGGTTTTGGAATCAACTATTTACAAGGTGTGAGTCTTATCCTTTGCTTTGTTATGCTCCCTTGTTGTGTTCTCATCAATGTAGTCATCCGAGACAAGGTGACTTCAATGAACCTTGTAGAGAGTTCATGAACAACAAAGACACTAGGAGCATGAAGATGAAGAGGTGGTCCATAGGTTTCATTCTAGGTGGTAGGGTTTTTTAATTCAATACTACCAGTAAAGGATGGCTAGTATTAATGAAAAAAAACTAAGTGTTTTTCCTCCCTTATAAGACACCTTAAAAATAAAAGAATTTAACACATTAAGGAAGCATATCCCCTTGATACAAAATATGTCAATGTTCATACAATTGTATGAAGTATTGTTAGCACACTTTTTCACCCTCCAATCAGATCTTATATAAGGTAAAATCAGTGATGGAAAAGTGGCTAATTCAAAGAGTGAATTCCCTAAGTGTCACCAACAAACCTCCTCTATGTTTGGGAGGGTGTGTGCCAACCTTGGGGGGGTGTGCCTAAGTACCTCGTTGTTGATTTGGGTCTGATTTTTTCCAATAAAACACAAAAAACATTAGCCAAACTTGTCTTGGACAACGTATAAAACCGCCCAAGATGTTAGGAAACTGATAGTATAAATCACTCAAAAGGATCCTGCAATGTTAGCGTGAGAAATATCAAAATAGAAAGTGGAAATGAAAACCACTCAAAATATCGAAATTAATCACAATAAGCAGTTGAGAACTATTAATCAATGCACAAAGTAAGATCACGATATCTACAAGAAACGAAAGCTCGATACAAGCACAACACTTCTTTATTAATGACTCACCAAAGGGTTGATTGCACCACTGAAGACAAGTGCAAGAACCGATACAATGGTTATCCTCGCATAAAGAACTAGAAGTTATAAGAAGAAGAATGAGAGAGAGAGAGAGAGAGAGAGAGTATGTATGTTATTGCTACTGAAATCTGATCCTGAATAATGAAGTGACCACTCCAATAAAAAGGCTAGTGAGGGTGCACTTCCCAAGGAAAGCACAAGGGCACACAAGTGAGTAAAGAGGGAAAGTAAAGTGCATGGGAGAGAAGTATGAGTGAGGAGAGTAGTGTGCATGGGAGAAGAGTGAGTTATGTGCACACATGGGAGGGTTTAGGAAGAGATGAAAGGCATGAATGCACATGGAAAAGAGATTGACACCCTAAATAATAGGGAAGATGATCCAGAATATATTTGCAAAACTAAACGAATACATATTATTATCAAAAGATGCTTAACACAAAATAACAGATATATAGTAAATTGGTTTCTATTCAATAAGGAAATAAGATGAAACTGTAAAATGCAACGAAAACAAGCTTGCTAGAATGGTGGCGGCTTATCTCTGAGAAGAGATGTGACGTCTGCACTCATTCGTAAGAAGATGATTACAATGAGGCTCTCAAGGCCTTTTTACAATAAACCGGAATGTCAAAAACCCTAGACATCCAAAAAACCTAACCCTAGGATATGAAGTGCCAAAAGTCATGTGGGCCTCGTTTGGGTAAGTTAGTACATCAACTTCACGGGGTCGTAAATTTTGCATACGATCTTGTTTTAGGCGCACGATAGCCCGTCATTTTGACTGTGGCGAGCCCTAAAAAACAATGTTTAGGGCCTCAAAACGGCCCTGCAAGTCAGGGACCTGAAAACCACGAAAAAAACGTCCAAAATGAGCTAGTTGGAATAGGTGGAAGGCCACCGACATCCATCTGGATCAATCCTCCCCCCTTAGGAAGCAATGGTCTCCATTGCGTTGATTTCCTCCATCAAATGAGGAAATTTCTGCTGAATTTGGCCCCGAGTGAGCCACTTGCCTTGGTGGAGGAGTTGCCCTGCTTTGACAACTCGATAAAGTTGGATCCTTTGCTGGCAAGTGCCCTTGATCTGTTTGTCCACAATATGATCATTGGATGCTTGTTGTATGCAGTCGAGGTTGAGCTATGTTGGTGTTAGTTGTTTTTCTATCCCTGAGGTGTCCAATAATGGTGGGAAATACAATCGAAGGATATCCACGTTGAACATTGGGTGCAAGCCAAGGAAAGGAGGAATGTTGAGCTCGAAAGCATTATCACCCACATCCTTGGTGATGGTGTACAACCCATAACAGAGTGGGCGAAGCTTTCGATGGGGTCCTGTTAGGCGCTCTTTCTGCAAGTTTAACCAACCTTTGTTGCCCACCTGAAACTTATGTGGCACCCAATGTTGATCACGGCGCTGCTTTTACTTGTCATTGGACTTCTGTAGGATATCCTGAACCTGTTGGTGGATGTGTTGGATCTGCTCAATGAACCGGGTGGCTTTTTCAACTTCAATTAGAGCAAGAGATGAGTCGGTCGAGGTGACCGCAAGGGGTAGTGCAACATCTATGGGACCCAATGGTTGGAATCCCAACCCCACCTGAAAGGGGTTGTGGTCGGTTGAGTTATGCAGGGCTCGGTTGTAGCTATGTTGAACATAGGGGAGACTCTCATCCCATGTGTGAGGGTGCTTGGAATTATACATGCGCAGGATATGGATGATCATTCGATTTACGACCTCGGTTTGGCCATCTGTTTGGGGGTGGAAGGTCGTGGATTTGGTAAGCTTGGTGTCCAGCAGTGACCAGAGACTTGACCAGAATGTGCTGAGAAATCGATTGTTCTGATCTGAGACAATGGTTTGTGGGATTCCAAAATGTACCCAGACTCGTTCAAAGAAGAGATAGACAGTGGCCTCTGATGTGATGCTCTTCTTGCAGGCAGCCATAATCGCCATCTTAGAAAAACAATCCACAACCACAAAAACACAGTCATTGCCCCGCTTGGTGGATGATAGGCCCAACATGTAGTCCATTGAGATGGATTCCCATGGTCTGTCAGGAGTAGGCAGAGGGGTGTACATGCCTTGTTTCTTAGTGGTCGGTGTGGCAATCGCACAGATAGTGCAGGACCTGATATACTTGTTGACCTCCTATCGAAGTTTCGGCCAGTAGAAATGTTTTTGCAGCATTGCCATTGTCTTTTCGACACCAAAGTGTCTTGCCAGCCGAATGTAGTGGGCTTGCCAGATCAACTTCGCTCATTCGCTTGATGGAACGCAGATATGGCCCAGACAACACAACAACCCATCTTGAAGATGGAAATTAGTGACAACTGCGTTTTCACCCAACATTTGGTAGGTGGCCTAGCGAAGTCTGGGTCTGTCTCATAGAGTTAGGGCCATCCATAGGTCTCATGGTCGCAAGAGTCTAGCACTGTGGTGAGTGTCGCGACTGGTGGTCTACTAAGGCAATCAACGACACAGTTGGTGCTTCACGTTTTATACTTGATGTTGAGGTGGAATTGTTGCAAGTACGTGGACCACTTTTGATGGCGGCCATTCTATAATTTGCCTTGTGTCTACATGAACTGCAGTGGCTTATGATCAATGTGGATGATTGTTTCCTTCCCAAGAATGTAATGTCTCCACTGGAGGCAGAGTTGCACAATGGAGTACATTTCTTTGTCGTAAGTAGGGTACTTACGGACAACATCTGATAGTGTCTCACTATGATAGGCCACGGGGTGGTCGTGTTGAGTGAGAATGACATCCACAGCATAGTCTGAAGCATCTGTCTCGATCTCAAAGGGTTGTTGCAGGTCCGGTAGTAAAAGTACTAGGGTTGAGCAGAAGCGTTGCTTCAAATCATCGAACGCTTATTGTTGGGACCGACCCCACACAAATTTTGCCTTACCACCACCCCTGGTACTTGGCTGAGGGCCCATGCAATATGGGAGAATCCCAACACGAACCTACGATAGAAATTGGCAAGGCCCAAGAAGCTTCGAAGCTCAGTGAGTGTGGTTGGGGCTGGCCAGTCACAGATGACTTGGATTTTGGCTGGATCCACATGTACGCCATGTTGATCAACGATGTAGCGCCCCAGGTCATAAACCTTGTCCATGTCGAAGGAGCATTTTCCCACGTTGGTGTAGAGTTGGTGTTGTTGCGGGGTGTGCATAACCTGCTGAATATGGTGCAAGTGTTCTACCTAAGTCTTGTTGTAAATGAGGATGTCATCTAGATATACCACTACAAAAGTATTGGTGAATGGTCGCAGGATATCGTCCATCATCCTCATGAAAGTGGCTGGAGAATTTATCAAACCAAAGGGCATGACCAACCATTCAAAAAGACCTTCCTTTAATTTGAAGGTGATCTTCCATACATATGTTTGTTCTATCGGGACTTGGTGGTAGCCAGACTTCATATCAATCTTACTGAAGTATTTGGCCCCCGTGAGCTGATCAAGGAGGTTGTCAATTTGGGGAATCGGGTACTGGTTTCTGACTGTGATTTTATTCAGGGCCCGGTAATCAATGCAGAGTCACCAGGTTCCATATTTCTTCTATACCAACACGCAAGGTGATGAGTTAGGACGGATGTGCCCCTTGTGGAGCAGTTGTTGGATCTATCACTTGATCTCCTCATTCTCTAATAGAGAGTTGTGGTAGACTGGCCCATTGGGCAGTGGTGCGTTGGGGGTCAGCTCAATGGGGTGCTTGACCTAACAGTGCAGAGGTACCCTGGTAAGTGAGGAGAAGATATCTTAGTATTCTTCCACGACCTTATCCACTTGCTTCTACTATGTGGAGAGGTCCGTCGCAGAGACCCTGGATGTGGCTGCAATATTTTTCTCATTCTGAGAGCGAATCACGAAGAAGACAAACTTCCTTGTCTGAGAGATGACCTTTCTGCATTGCTTGGCAAAGATCAAGGAAATAACACTAGGTGGGATTGCCTCGGGTATCCTATACAATTTCTTGTTCAAAGTAATAATAACACTGCGAGGCATAAACTCATATACAACATGATGTTTCCATAAATATGGTTGGCCCAAAAGAACATTACAAACTTTGATAGGGGAAAAATCACACGATACCTCATCTTTAAAGGGCTTGATGTCTTATGACAAGCGACATTGTTGGCTGACGCGGATGTCGCTTCCTTGGTGGAGCCATCCGATGGTGTAGGGTTGTGGGTGCGGAATTGTCGGCAGGTCGAGTCACTTAACAACCTCTATTGAGATGAGGTTCTTCTGGATACCACTATCAACAATGAAGTGCAATGGGGTACCCTTCACCCACATTTATGAATGAAAAAGGTGCTCACCTTCCTCTGGCTCGTCTAGTTCACCGGGCTAGAGCTTGTTGGTAGCAACGGTAGCACTAGGTTCTACATCTATGATCTGTCTCCCCCTTTCTGGTTCTAACTCAGATTTGGAACCCGCATCTGATTCAAAGCCTTTCACCTCAGCCACCAGCGACTGCTTCGAGTGGCAATCAACAGTGTTATGCCAGGGGCTCTTATGGAAGTCGCACCACTTCCTGGTATCTTTCTTTGTCTTTTCAATGTCCTTCTTTGCTTGCGGCCTGGACTGGTTGTCCTAAGGCTGTCCATCTTTCCTTTGTCCTTTGTTTTGTGGGTTGGGGCCGCCCTTTCCTGGATTTTTCTGTGAGGGGTTCGCAGGCCCAAATTATCGCTTCTTTTGTTTGAGCTTCTGCTCTATTTTGACGGCATATCGATAGGCCGCGCCCAAGGATGAGATGTCCAGGAAATCCATTTTGGCCTGGATGTATCTATGTAGACCGCTGCTATAATTGAGCACTAGATGTTGCTCAGAATATTTGATACCCAGCTTGGTGCGCAAGGTATGGAAGATATTTGTGAACTCGGGCACCGCTTGGTCGCTTTCTTGCTGCAGCATGGTCCATTTTGTGTACAGGTCATCATAACTTCCAACAAGGTAGTATTGTTCCTTAATAACGTCCCTGAAGGACTCCCAGGTGACTGCAACTGTAAATAATGAGGGTTCTTATGTTTCCTTTTGCTCACAAAAATTTTCCCACCAATCTTTGACATGGGGGACAACTTTGAGGAGCGCAAAAGTAATCTTTTCTCTATTCGAGAAGTTATGGACAGAGAAATACCCTTCTAGCAGATTCAACCATTTGTCTACAATATCTTTGTCTATCTAACCTTCAAATATAGGAATATCGAAGTTGATTTGTACCTTGAAGGGGGCGACACCTCCGTTTGAGGAAGATGTGTCGCATGTTGGTAGTCACTGAAGGATTTGCGCAAAACTATCCATCATCTTGTTCCTCTGGTGCATGAGGGCTTCCTCGACCAACATTTTGAAGGGATCTCCTGTCCTGTCGTCTTTCTTTTCTTCTACCATGAGAGGTCGTTTGGGCGTGCGAGAGATTTTGTCCTCAAGAGAAACAAGCTCGAGACCCAATTCTTTGTACCCTGACCTTGTTGGGGACATGCATTAAGAACGACAAGGAGCAGACCACTTTGATACCACTGATCCGGAATATATTTGCAGAATGAAATGAATACAAATTATTATCAAAAGATGCTTAACACAAAATAACAGATATATAGTAAAACTGGTTTCTATTCAATAAGAAAATAAGTTGAAACTGTAAAATGCAGCAGAAACAAGCTTGCTAGAATGGTGGCGGCTTATCTCTGAGAAGAGATGTGACAGTTGCGCTCATTCGCAAGAATATGATTACAATGAGGCTCTAAATAACTTTTTACAATAAACATGGATGTCAAAAACCCTAGACATCCAAAAAACCTAACCGTGGGAGATGAAGCGCCAAAAGTCATGTGGACCCCGTTTGGGTAAGTTAGTACATCAACTTCCTGGGGTCGTAACTTTTGCATATGATCTTTGTTTTAGGCGCACGATATCCCGTTGGAAAGGTCCATCCGAGGACTACACATTTTGTTGCTATTTATCAAAGGTTATTTTGATTGTGGTGAGCCCTAAAAAAACGTTGTTTAGGGCCTCAAAACGACCCCGCAAGTCAAGGACCCGAAACTAGGGAAAAAACTGCCAAACTGGAAAACTGCCAAAATGAGCCAGTTGGAATAGGTGGGAGGCCACCGACATCCATCTAGATCAGAAGAGGCCCATGATATAGTGAATAAGGGACAATAGGTGAGCACATGTGAGAGAAAGAGAGGTTAGGGAGGCACATTGGTGAGATATGTGCTAGGAATAAGGAGAGGAAGGGTTAAAGAGGTAGTGCATGGGTGGATGAGTGGACTGAGCTAGAAAGGATACACCACACATATGAGAGTTCTAGGGATAAAAAGACACACATGAGAGTGAGGAGATAGATAATGATGGAGGAGGATATGTGCTAAGGATTTAAAGAGAAAGCTAGTGCATGAAGGGAAAAAATAGAAGGAGAAAACACATGGAAGGGGATAATAATGGATGAGGGGAGTCATGTGCATGCTTGGACAAGTGATGCACCCTAATTAATAGGGAGTTATGGCACATGAATGAGGAATAAAAGTATTAATGCACAACAAGTGAGATAATGCAAAGTGAAGTGAGAGAAAGATAAATTGAGCTTTAATTAGCCCAATCGTGCCCAAATAGACATGTGCCAACTCACCCACACATCCACCTCATTAATTAAGTGCCTTATTCCTTGGAAAGTGCGCTCCTTCATTAATTAAGCCATCCATTTGCCACATGTCACACTGCAATATTGTCATTTGTCGAAATTTGACCTTGCCACTTGTCACCTTTGGAGGTGACCACCCCTGCTATAAATAGAAACTACTAAAAATAAGAGTTTGACCCTAAAAAATAAGAAAATGCCAAATATGTCTGGGATGACTAGGAGACAATTGCCAAATGTCAAATGTCTAAAAATAGGCATTGCTAAAAATATAATCTCATTGCATGTCAATGATACCATACTCAATGTTATCAGAATTGACATGTGAGCCTTAGTGTTACACCTGTTAAAAATAGAAAGTACCTACATGATCCCTAGACAAAGTGTCATTGGGCTCATAATCATGCAAGGACCAATACTGTAACCTCAAAAATGTCATACGAGTCTCTGGTCACTGTCTCCTAGAAATTAAGGAACCTGCTAAAAATAATAACCTCTCTCAAATCCATGCAAAACTGTGTTAGCTCTGTCTATGAAGAAAAAACTACCACAACACCAGTCTTGTACCCATATCTGATGGGAACCAACCCTTGGCTCACACAAGTGCTCAATGTAGGTAAAACTCTGAATGCCATTCTGGATCTTAATCCTCAGGATTCTCAAGGGACAAAATCTAGGAGTTAATAATGGTGACTCAAGGTGACGGGATCCCCCTACAAGATGTTGAGAACCTGTGAATATCCGTGTCTAAAAATTGTGATTAATGCTCTGTGAGAAAGTTGAAGGAACATACCAATGGACCCATGTACATGTCAAGCTGACTTGTATCCCAAATTCCTATTCAGTGGGAAATCGAGTAAAAAAGTATAGGGATCTCATGCTGACAAGCTGAAGAAGCAAGGGGCCTCATCCAAATCCATTGCTTGCTACCACCTACCATGTACACACCTCCATGCGGTAAATGTGTTGAAGTTGAAACATGGAAGAGAGTCACCTAGTCAAATGTCAATAATTTAAATACCTCCCAAGTGAGAAGGAAACCCACCAATAATGTCAATGGGTTCTAAGGTACAAGCACAACTCGTCACTGTGAAAAATGTTATGAAGTCGAACAATGACAAGGATCATTCAATCAAGGCCCAATAATGCTCAGCCTGGTTGAATGCGAGATAAATGTCAATGAGGCTAACAATCATCAAGGTTCTCTACTTTTGGATCATCCCCATGTAATGTCTCAGAGTCAATGTAGGATGATCTACTGGAAGGAAACACAATGATGAAAATGTGTCCCTCAACACGAAGTGATAACTCAAGAAGATATAAGATGTATGGTACCATGTCCCTATTGTTGGATGAGGGGGATGACTAACTCAAAGAAATGACTCAATGAGAAGCAATGAAGAGACAAAACATAATATGACTAAAGACTCTGTTATGTCTCTTCAACTCTACCCATCTCTAAAGGCTCAATACTTTGGAGTATGAACAAATGGACCCTCATCCATTCCCACTCTAATGATAAGACAATAGAAGACTCGAAAAATATGTGATAAGACCAATGAACACTCAACCCTTGCTCTTCCTGTTCCTGGAACTATGCATATGACTCAAGTGGTGCAACTACCGGTTCATGATAGTCCAAGATTGAGCCATCATCATGATGTTCATCACTAGAAAATCGATAACATGAAAGGGTCTCTTCTATAGCAACCATTTTTTCTTGCAATCCTTGGGCCATTGAAAGGAGATAGGTTGGTATGTCGCCATCGCAACGTTCTTCTATAATTTCAAAAATTTCTCGTAATTCTTGGGAAATCGTAAGGATTTCTTGCTCGACCAATGGTTGAACCTCATGGAATGGTGTCACCTTCACTGGTTGGTCAAGAACATGGATTGGAGGAAACTTGTAGGTTGAAGGTAATTTCTTTTTGACTTGATAGCAGTAGTTTGTGCCTCCTCCGAATTTTGAGGGTCTTCATTCTTGAGAAACATACCCAAAATTCCATCATATGACTCAAGGTAGAAAATTAAAGAAACAGTTACGTGAGGTCTTACTGTGTTATGAATTATATTGCAAGCCTTAGAAAAATGAGTGTTAAATTTGGAAATAGTTTCATTTTCTCTCTTTTTAATAATTGAAAAGGTTTTGAGTAAGACAAAATTGTCATATTTATTTACCCATATTTCAATGAACTTCTCTTGGAATGAATACCATCCATCAATAGAGGCATTAGGGAGGGATTTGTACCATGTTCATGCCTCCCCCTCAAGGGTCGGCACAAACATCCTCATCACCACATCCTCATGTTCCACGCCATAATCATCCACCACTTTTTAAAAATCAACCAATTGATCCTTAATTGATACTCTAGACTTCCCCGTGAACCTAGGTATGCATTTAAGATATCCATATGCAGGTAAGTCACGAGGATAATTAGGAAATGCAACAAAACTCAGTCGGTCATAAGCAGAGAATCTAAACCTTACTAGATTCGCAACTCCGACCATAATATTAATCTGAGATAAAAACTAGCACAATTGCGGCCATAATACTAGCTTGAGATGAAAATAGACATGAATCGAAAGATGGAAGCATCAAATTTACACTCACTGCAGTGCTTGTAAAAAAGAATCTTACCAAAGGACTCAATATGCTTACCTAATTAGGAAGAGTTCTTGGTGAATGAGTATTCTTTTTCGAAAAAAAACGTTAGGGTTTGCTCAGGCTTGGAACTAGGCCTTGTGTTGGATCAAATCCAGATGATTTGTATAAGTTCCCCTGTGGAGTTAAAGAAAATATACCAAACCAAGTAAAAACGCACCGATATCCTTTCCACCGAGGTTTTCGTTTCCCAACAACAACGTCGATTTGTTAGCCCACTTTTTCACCCTCTAATCAGATCTGATATAAGGTAAAATCAACGATGGAAAAGTGGCTAATTGAAGGAGTGAATGCCCTAAGTGTCATTGGCAAATCTCCTCTCCATTCGGGCTGATGCATGCCAACCTCAGGAGGGTGTCCTTAAGTACCTTGTTGTTAATTTGGGTCTAATTTTCTGCAATAAAACACAAAAAAATAGCAGCCAAACTTGTCTTGGACAGTGTGTAAAACCTCCCAGGACATTAAGAAACTAATAGTATAAATCACTTGGAAGGATCATGTAGTGTTAGTTTGAGAAAGATGAAATAGAAAGAGTAAAAAAAAAACTACTTAAAAGATTGAAATTAATCACAATAAGCAGCGAAGAACTACTAATCAATGCACAATGTAAGATCACGACATCGACAAGAAATGAAAGCTCAATAGAAGCACAACACTTATTTATTAATGACTCACCAAAGTGATGATTGCACCTTAGAAGACAAGTGCAAGAACCGATACAATGGTTATCCTCGCACAAAGAACTAGAAGCTAGAAGAAGAAGAAGAATGAGAGAAGAGAGAGAGAGAGAGAGAGAGAGAGTATGTTGATGTTGAAATCCGACCCTGAAAAATGAAGCGACCACTCCAATATATAGGCTAGTGAGGGCGCACTTCCAAAGGAAAGCACAAGGGCACATGAATGAGTACAGAGGGAAAGTAAAGCACATGGGAGAGAAGTATGACTGAGGAGAGATAGTGCACATGGGAGAGGAGTGAGTTATGTGCACACGTGGGAGGATTTAGGAAGAGATGAAAGGCGTGAATGCACATGGAAAAGAGAGTTGTGCCCTAAATGATAAGCAAGAGGGAACACAAGAGAGTGAATAAGGGAGAATATATGAGCATGTGTGAGAGAAAGAGAGGTTGGGGAGGCGCATTAGTGAGATATGCACTAGGAATAAGGAGAGGAATGGTTAGAGAGGTAGCACATGGGTGAATGAGTGGAGTGAGCTAGAGAGGATGCACCACACATGTGAGAGTGTGAGGGATAACAAGGTGCACCTAAGAGTGAGGAGATAGATAATGAGGGAGGAGGATATGCTCTAAGGGTTTAAAGAAGAAGCTAGCACATGGAGGGAGGAAATAGAAGGAGAAAGCACATGGAAGGGGCTAATAATGGATGAGGGGAGTCATGCACATGCTTGGGGAAGTGATGGGCCCTAATTAATAGGGAGTTATGGCACATGAGTGAGGAATTAAAACATTTAATGCATAGAAAGTGAGATAATGGAGGGTGAAGTGAGGGAAAGGTTAATTAAGCTTTGATTAGCCCAATCACACCCAAATAGACATGTGCCACCTCACCCACACGTCCAACTCATTAATTAAGTGCCTTATTCATTGGAAAGTGCACCCCCTTCTTTAATAAAGCCATCCAATTTCCACATGTCACGTTACAATATTTCCATTTGTTGAAATCAGGCCTTTCCACTTGTCACCTTTGGAGGTGACCACCCCTGCTATAAATAGAAACTGCTAAAAATAGGAGTCCAACCCTAAAAAATAAGAAACTGCCAAATATGTCTAGGATGACTAGGAGACCACCACCAAATGTCAAATGTCTAAAAATAGACATTGTTAAAAACATAATCTCGCTACATGTCAATGATATCATATTCATCGGATTCAATTTTCCATGAGGATTCCAAATATGTTATTAGAATTGACATGTGAACCTTGGTGCTCCACCTGCTAAAAATAGAAATTAACTGGATGATCCCTAGAAAAAGTGTCATCAGGCTCATAATCATGCAAGGACCAATACTATAAGCTCAAAAATTTCATATGAGTCTCTGGTGGCTATCTCCTAAAAAGTAGGGCACTTGCTAAAAATAGTAATCTCTCTCAAATCCATGTGAAACTGTGATAACTTTGTCTCTGAAGCAACAATCACCACAACATGAGTCTTGTACCTGTCTCTGATGGGAACCAACCCTTGGGTCACATAAGTGCTCAATCCGGGTAAACCTCTGAATGCCAGCCAAAAATAGACTATGCTGGCTCTTAACCCTCAGGATTCTCAAGGGTGAAAATCCAAGGGTTAAAAAATATATAACACCAAGATTATTTATTTTATTATCTCACAATTACTATACCCATAGCTTTGTATTCATTTCTCTATTGCTCTATGTAGCCTCTACATCTTGATCACCCTTTCTACAAGCTCACTTAAGGGATTCATAATGTAAGTTCCAACAAGTCACTACTCTATTTTATTATGAGGTGTAAATGGGAGAACTTCACCTGAAGAACCATTTTGCTAAGCTCTCGTTCTTCCATTTTCTTCTCACAAAAGACTTGTATTATTGACAATCTTTCCAAGGTGCACTCTCCCACTTTATGATGTTCTTATTAATGCAATCATCACATGGAAAGTCATGGCAGGTATGCAGTTTAGAGACGTAATTCCATGGCTCCTGTGCATTGAATGGACAAATGAAAGTTTAATAGAAAAGGCTATCTAAACATAAAAGTGGTATATGCCTTCTTTGTGGCTACTAATTCATGACAAGGAATGGATAAACGTGGCTTTTGGAGCTCATGTGTGAGACATATTGGTCAAAGCTCCTACAACATCGATCTGTAACCTCCAGCCGCACTTGCCCTTGAAATTTTCTATAGAAAAGGAAAGGGAAAGAACTAACATTCTATTGCATTGTATTGAAGCCGTCACTCAATCCTCCAATCCTTGTTCTTGGTAGATTCATTTTCACTGGGCCATATTTTCAATTGGGCTTTCTTTGTGTCGTCTATAAAAGTTTATCAACAACCATCATTAACGATGATGATAGAACTAATGGGTCTTCCACTTCAATGTCATTGTCTTTAAGTTTATGTAATAAATACATCCCAGGTGACTAATTGTGAGCAATGTTGCACAATGTAGTCCATGTTTGGAGAATTCATGGAGGAGATTCTCTGATGGAGGAACATTGGCTTTCAATTTTGAAAGAAAATAACTATTTAGAGGATATCAACTGTATGGAGTCCAAAACTAGGTGGCTAAGCTATGAGGATGATCACATCCCTAATCAACATAGAGGAGGGAATGCTGAAGTGATTC
>SNQJ01S0003338.1:0-14276 GCA_010110895.2 Picea sitchensis
TTTTTTTCTTTTTTTTTATATGGAAACCAAACTTCTTGTTCAAAAAATTCTTGTACGTGAATTTCCACGATAGAGATATTTTATTTTTGTGTTGAAGTAAGAGAGTTTGAATTTATGAAAAAATGTGGTAGTTTAAACCATTCTTTTACACTTTCTTTATTTTCAATATTCTTGTCAATGCAAGGTGGAAGGAATCTCTTTACTTTTTTTTATTTTTTACTTTTTTTTATTTTTGGGTAATAGTTTATTTTTCTTCAATATTGTATTTTGCAATAGAAATTTTAGAATTCAAATGGCCAAGGGCCAATTATGGTCAAGGACGATATTTTCAGAGAAATTCTAAGAAGTATTGTAGTTGTCACCAACAACCAATAGATATGTTGTCAAAGGCAACGTAATTTTAACCAAAGGTCATGATCAGACGTCACTCTAATACCAAATGAGACGAACAAATTTTGCTCACACAAAGAATATCCAATATAAATAGGATAGTACACAAAAATCCATATAGGATAATAATAATATGAATAATGAATATGAGATGAGATGATACTACAATGATAAATAAGGGCCTTATATACCCACATAGGGTGCCCTTTCATGAAGGGATGTGTCATTTCATTAGGATGTCATAACTCTTCATTATTAATTATTATTTATTATTTATTTGTATTTGTTATTTATTATTATTATTATATATTTATCTCTCTCTCTCTCTCTCTCTCTCTCTCTCTCTCTCGACCTCTCTCTTTCTCATGTTGGTTTCTCTCTCCCTCCATCCCCTCTCTCTCTCCCATGCATCTACCCCTCTCTCCCCCTCACTTTGTATCGCCCATCCTCTCTCCTTCTCTCTCTCTCTTCCCCACTCTCCCCACTTTCTCTCTATCCCCCACTCTTCCTCCTTTTAGGATTATGATATATGTCAAAAAAAATAGATTAAAAATAGTTAACAATATTAATATTTCAAACAATTATAAATTTGGAATTTTCATAGTTGACTCTATATGTGTCTATATTTTCATCAAAGATGGATTTGTGTATCCTATACAAAAATAATGTCAAAAATAGAGATATTGATTTAGGTTTTAAAAAAAATGGATTTTTTAATGTATTTGCAACCCAAAACACCAGGTTTTTCATCCCAAACCTAAATCTAAGACAACCAAATCAACGAACACATATGCTAGTTATCACTCCTTCCTGAAGAAAAAAAAAATGAAATTAAAAGAGCATGCACACACTCTAGTAAGGTGCATGTGCTCTAGGAATGTGCATGTGTTCCTAGAGAACATGTGTGTTCTTAGAGTGTGTTTGTGTTTTCTTAGAGTATGTGTGCATTCCTAGAGCATGTGCACATTCCTAGAGAACATGCATGTTCCTAGAGCGCACACACATTTTTTTATCTAAGTATTCATAAGGCATGTCTAAAAAGACTATTCCAAAGGAAGCTTGTAGGCATCTAAAGCCATCAAAAACATCTTAGGCATCATTTTCCTCTAACTATGTATATAGGTACATATCTACCACTAGCACTTGGAAAATGTAACTTGCCTATTGATGGTGTTCTCGAACCTCTTCATCTGGGTATTCCCCTCACCACTCTTGCCTCTCCTCTTTATTTCTCCCTTCAAACCATCACTCACAAACTCTCAGAATAGGGCTAACAGAACAACTTTCACTAGTTAAAGAATAGAAAGGTCTAAAATTGAGATTCAATATAGGCTTCCAAAGATCACATAGATATTCCCCAAACTGTGAGAAGAAAGAACAAGATACCAACCTTGAGAAGAAATAAAAATACACACTTCCTTGAATCTAATTTGGAAAATAAAATCGATAAAGGCATTGATCTACCTCTATTCCAGATAAATATGGCGCGTGTGTGCGGATTAATCAATTATTAGTAGAAATTCCCACATGATTTGTACAAACAATGGTATCATCCATCGTATTCATATATGTTATTCAATAAAATATATTAATATATACAAACCCACAGTACAAAATACAATATGTCATTGTATTCATATATGTTGTTCAATAAAATATATTAATATGTACATCCTCCCCCTTTTCCTCTCTTGGACCACCCCCTCATACCAACCTCCACTTATCTCACCTATCTTGCCCTCTTCTCGCCCACCCTCTTTGAAAACCATACCCATCCACCTTCCCTCTCCACTCGCCTCCTCTCCCAGCCCCTTCATCCCATCCACCCTCTATACCCCTCTTCTCCACCCTCTCTACCACACCACAAATTAATTATTGAGGGCATGCTTTGCCTCTAACTATGCATATAGGTACCACTAGCACTCTGAAATTATAACCTGCCTACTGATGGAATTATCGTTCCTCTTCATCTGGGTCTTTCCCCTCATCGCTCATACTTGTCTTATTTATTTTCCCTTCAGACCATCACTCGTAGACTCTTAGAGTGGGGATAATAGAACAACTTTCACCAGTTGAAGAACAAAGAGGGATAAAATTAAGATCCAATATTGGCTTCCAAAGATCACAAAAATTTCCCCAAACTATGAGAAGAAAGAACAATACAACGACCCCAAGAAGAAAGAACAATATACTTCCTTGACTCTAATTTGGAAAAAAAACCAAGCTCATGCACATGGCTTAATCAATTATTAGTATAGTTTACCAACTGGTATGTACAAACAATGGTATCAGCCATTGTATTCATATCTATCATTCAATAAAATATATTAATTAGTACAAACCCACAATAAAAAATACAATTTGTCATCGTATGTTGATATGTCATTCAATAAAATATATTAACATGTACCTCCTTCACATTTTCCTCTCTTGCACCAGACCCTCATACCCACTTCCCCTTGTCTCACCTATCTCCCCCTCTTCTTGTCCCTCCCCCTTTGCCACCCATATCCATCCACCTTCCCTCTCCACTTGCCTCTTCTCCCAACCCCTTCATCCCCTCCACCCCCCCCTCTCTCTCTCTCTCACATCGACCCCTCGATAAGAACATGTTTGTGTTCATGTCAAGGATTCGATGTGGCATCTTAGGTGGTGGTTCAAGGTTTTTCAATTCTATCATATAGAGAACACGTGTGTGTTCTTATGAATGCACACGTGTCCCTGCATGATCACGTTCATTCTCACCCCATTTCCACCTTTTTCCCATCAAATTCATGCTAGCACCCAAAACCAAGAGCCAAAAACCTAGAAACCACTAAGATTCGTCAAAATTCAAACCTAAAACAAGAGTTAGTATACCACATGAAATAAAACTCAACCTTAGGAGAAATTAATGTGCATTCCTACTGAGGAGCCAGTGTGGCATCATGGGTGGCGGTGCAAGGTTTGTCGAGCATGTCACATCGGGAGCACGTGCATGTTCTTATGAATGCACACGCATTCCTGCATGAATGCATTCATGCTCACCCTGTTGCCACTTCTTTCCATTAAATTTGTGGGAGTGCCCAAAACCAAGAGCCACAAACCTAGAAACCACTAAGATTCATTGAAATTCAAACCTAAAACGAGAGTTAGTATACCACATGAAATAAAACTCAACCTCGGGAGAAATTGATGAGTCTACTCCCGCATTAACCTATGGCTGTGTGAGAGTACCACAGGTTGAATGCTCATGATCATCATGAATTGTAATTAACCTTACCATGCATATTGGCATGTTAATTTTCTATCATGCAAGGCCATTTCATAACCATGGTTTAATACTTAGGGGATGGGGAAGAATTCAATAATAGCTCCCCACTTTTTTATCTTAATTTTCTACAATCCAAAAGAATGGCCTTATTTTCCAAACGATATGCTTGATGGTTCAGCAACCTTAGGATGTGGAAAAACTCAACACCTTCAAACCAGATGACTTCCTTTCTAATTCTCTTAACCTTGTTATATTTTCATCACTCGGAGAGGAGGCTCTTAGCATCATCTTGATGGTTGATGCTAAGTCCCCTATTATAATAAGTTTTTTAATATGATTTTAATTAATAATCCGTAACCCCTAGAATAATGCCAATGATTCTTCTTATTTGTTTGAATCTCTACACAATCCCCACTAAAAGTTGTTTTCTTAGTTTCCTTTGGGGTATTGAGAATGATCCCCCAAACACTTTCCACCCCTCACACTTACCCTTTATTAAAATGTAAAAGCAACAAAATTTACAATATAAACATTCTTACATAAAATTATATTTTTGGAGAGTTGTAGTGGGTTTGTACATATTCACGTGTCTATGTTGAGATAGACCTTATTTAGGGTCTTTCGAAAAAAAATGATTCTCCAATGGAAAAAACTTCAACATGGAAACACCTTGGATTATGAGAATATAATGTTTAGGTGGAGGATGTCATATTCTAGGACATTTACAAGGTACTTTTCCCCATGCTCAAGCTCATCCTCCCAAGAAACTAATAGTGGCATTGATTAGACTGATGTAAATCAACAATCTAATTTGCCAATTGGGAAATCCCCTCACTTCTCAGGGGATAGAGTAGAAGGATTGGATATAGGACTTTCCTTATCAAGGAAGGTAGTGGTAGCTAAAGTCCCTCTAGGTGGAATGAAAATACATTATGAAATTGATACCTATAATTTAGATAAGGACTGGGTTTCTTCTAAGAACTATGATCTCCCACCTTCCAACTCACAATTAGTTACAGTCTCCTTCTAAAGTGAGGTGGAAAGAGGTTAAAAATAAGAAAGGGAAAAATGGAAATATTGAAGTTCAGGAAATGACATATGCATTTATTATGAAATTTTAATCTTGTTAGTGTAGTATGCACCTACACTCTTGTAAATGTGGTGTGTATTTATATTTATTTTTCTCTGTATCATGCTTTGAATATCTGAAAATAAATTTTCATTTTCATTTTATAATCGAATAAAAATTCTAAATTTTTTCTTAGAAAAAAAATACATCAAAATCATTAATACTAATATTTTATTGATAATGTCCCCGGGGGGCATCTCAATTGGCAAGTGCCGTGAAAATGAAGTTCCATGAGGTTTCGAGTTCAATTCCCCCCGACTTACAATGTGTGTTAATTGCTAATTCGGCCAAACATAAAAAATATAAAAAAAAATTAATTGATAACAAAGTGGAAAAATCATTGTCTTAAATAAAATAAAAAAATTCACAACTTCATTATGCGGGTGAAATGCAAAAAAAACTATTTTCGCATCTTGATTATGTGAGTGAAATGCAATTAAGTTGTGCCTAAACGAACTCCGTACTTAGAGTTTAGAGATTGGTGGAATCTATGAGACTATTGCATATTATGACGAGTAATTATAATACTTACAGGTAATTGAAATGGTCTTCGCTTATTGCATACTATGATGAGTAATTATAATTCATATAGGTAATTGAAATGGTTTTCGCTTATTTGTAGATTTCTTGGAATATTTCAATTTGAATGGTCAAATATAGCGAATGTTTGTAGAACACCATGATATTTAAACCAAATAAATGTAATGAAGACATTACCACACCACACTTTCTAGAAAGACACACATTAGTGAAACAACAACTCAGTCGAAATAATATTTCCTTGGATATAAGAACATCTTTCATTGGGATATGATGACCTTAGTACGAGACATTAGATTTGCATGGTATCTTTAATGAGTAATAGATTCACGAGGTATGATTAATTGATTATGTAGATTATTGTAAATAGATAATGCTAATAATAGTTTAATTTTGGTATCAGGTTGGTTATCTTGTTGCAAAAATAATTAAATAATTGGTTGTGATGATGATGATTCAAAATTAAATTGATAATGTTGATGGATATCTCAAATAAAAATTAATGATTATAGATGTTTTATATTTTATTCCAAATAGTTTGGAACATGGATGTTGGGATGTTTGAATGATGATATTTATTCTTGTATCAAATGATTTAGTTAGATTGAGGAATTTTAATTAATAGTGTTGGATCATCTTCTTAACTATAGAATGTGAATTATTGATGTTGGTTTATGGATGATTTTCTGTGTAGTGGATTAGGAATACTTACTTGATGTTTGTTAATGATTCACTTGATTTCAAATTATGATTTGTGAAGATCAATACTTAATTGATCAATCATGTTAAATTATGTGTTGATTCTCTAGTTGTGAGTTGTATCATTGATTCTCATTAAGAGATGTTTGATCTCTTAAGAGAATTGATTATTGAATTTTTTGTTTGCTTTGGTGGTGTATTTGAAGTGATTATGAATGTTGATACCTAAATATTTACTCGATTATTAATGGTGTATTGATCATTGTAGCTAATTGTTTATAGAATTGGATGTATAGTTGTTTGATCCTTATGGTTGATGAGCATATACTATCTAGATTGTGTTTGTTAATTGTGGATTATCGCAATACATAAATTTGGATTATTGTTGTCGAATATTATGATTGGGTGCACTTTAGAAATTAAGATCTTGAAATAAATTGGAATGATTGACATTGGAGTATTCAATAACCATAGGGATGACATATTAAATGTTTGTTGGATGTTACAAATATAGAATATTGAGGGAATTCTAAGCACAGTCTGGTCTTCAAATGACTTCAATGTGATTTTAATAATGCAGGTATGTTGGTAGATGGAACTCCTTATTCTTGTAGTGACAATTGGTAGATGATAGTAGTTCTATGATATTGTATGGTGTAAGTTGAATGACCAAAGATGATGATTGTTTGCATTACTATCTAGTTGATACTTGTATGTTCTTTGTGTTTGAGAATGCGGTGACTAGTTGCATTACTAGTTAATTGACACTTGTCTATGGATGCTCAATTATTTGTGTTCAAGAATATGGTGATTGGTTGAATTACTATATGATTGACACTTGTATGTGGATGTTCAATTCTCTTTATCCAAGAATATGGTGATTGGTTGTCCTACTATCGAATGGACACTTGTCTATGGATGCTCAATTGTTTTTGTTCAATAATATGGTGATTGGTTGAGTTACTATCTAATTTGCACTTCCATGTTGATGTTTGATCTTTGTGTTTGATAACATTTATTGGGAAATTAAATTGCAATGGGTTGATGACAAAATTGATTAATCAGTTCTCTACTTTTGTGGAGATAATAGTGTGTGTATTAGTGGATATGTAATTCTTGTTGAATTCAACTAGTGGTTTTGATTACTATGTTTATCATTAAGGGATGAAAAATGATATGTGTTGGTTTTGGCTATATGCCTTTCTATGACTAAATGGCTAAATGGAAAAATATGATGTTATTTGGAGGAAATAATCTTTGTTTCATATTTATGTTTCTAGGGATCCACACTGACTTAGGTCAAATGTTGGGAGAATCCTAGATGAATGTTAATCATTTGATGGGAATCATACCTAAAGGAAAGGACTTTTTCTTAGTGAGGATATCCAACCTAGAACTAGTAGCTTATGAGATTGGTAAGAGAAATATTGATCTATAGCACTTGAAATCCAATTTCTAAGTTGATTTTGGATTAAATTAGTAATGGTGATGAGTTCAACTCACCAAATACTTATTTTTTTTACCTCGATATTTTTACCCCTAACCCCAATTTCACACCAAGCATATTTAATTATAGTATGAAACCTTAGAAAGGGAGATGGAACTGACAAAATATTTTCTTGGAAAGGAGTTGTTACCTTCTAGGGATAATAGAAAATAGGAAGACGTCCTTGAGTGAGAGGGTCAGATACTTTCTAATTATTACTTGGAGGCATAGGAATCATGATGGATTTGTGTTTTTTGGGAGCAATCAAAAAACTAATCCAACTTTGTTTGAGTGGTTAGACCAAATTAGGGGTGTACCTAACCTAAAGGGGGTGCTAAAGCCCATTGTTTGACCCTATAAATTGATTGGACCCCTGGACAATGGAGGTATTACAGTACTAGGAGCTAGAGTGGAAATGTACTTGCAGAAGAAATCTATACATGGAGGTACTATGGTTCAAGGAGCTAGAGTGGAAGTGTTCTTGCACACCATGACTCTAAGAGAGGTATGAGGGTGTTGTACTTGTAGAGGTCTCTCCACCACACAATAGTTGTTTCAATTGGATATCTAACTCGTTGTTGTGATTTTTGGGGTAGAGTGAGTTGATCTATGTAGAGCACTTAAGGAGTGTTGCCCTAAATTCTAATGCATATTGAGCATTACTCAAGAGGAATCACTTGGTTTTAGGTCCTATAATGATTTGGTGGAAAATCTCTCATGGGGTGTGATTTTCCCACATTGAAGGTTTTGCTTTGGAGCATTGAGTTGCACTGGTATCTAGTCTTCATGAAGGTGTGGAAATTCAAGTATGTGATAAATCCACTCCTAAGTTATATTGTGTTTTGATATCTACTTCATATTAGGTTGAGTTATTACATAAGTGTGTTACAAAATCTTTAAATAATCATTCATATTAAAAATGATAATAATAATAGATAGATAAATTCCAAGAAAAGAAGAGAAATACACATAACTATAAACTCCAAAAATATAAATATTGTCAATAAAAATTGAACACAAAATTAAATAAAAATAAAAATAAATAAAAAACAAAAAATAAAAATATTATTATAATTTTACACACAAAAGTCACTTCCTCTTTAACAAAATTATTATTAGGCTACTTGTAAAGCTTTTACCATAATAACCAAACCTCTCTCCAAATGAAGGTATCTAGATATTTAGATAGACTTTATTTTTTATAAGCTTTAATTTCAAAGATTTTATAATAATATTGAGAAAATTTAAAACATTAATATTAATTTCAAACATTAATATTAATATTGAGAAAATTTATAATGACATTAATAATGTGATGAAATATTAATAATGTTTTTTTTATATATAAAATTAGTAATAAAAAAATTATTTAAAAAAAAAATTCCACTTTTCACTATTTCAATTAAAATTAAAAAATCTTATATACATTTTCTATCTTAAAATGAAGTTAATTTTACATAAAACTTATAAATATTGAGAAGTTACTCATAAAGATATAGAAGTATTTAAGCATTACATTTCTTTGATTTAAATTAAATTTAAATATATTTTAATTAAAAATAAAAAAATCTTATGTACATTTTCTGATTTTCTTACATGAAGTTAATTTTACTTAAAACTTATAATAAATTAAAATGAAGTTAATTTTACTTAAAACTTATAAATAAATATTGAGAAGTGACTCATAAAGACCTAATCATTAATTTTTTGATTTAAATTAAATTTAAATATATTTTTTTAATTTAAATTAAATTTAAATATAAATTAATGAAGTTGTTTTTTAATTTATTATTCTCATAAAAAAATTATAATCCAGCTTTGCATTTTAAAATTTTATTTTTATCAATATCAATTATATTAGCTCAGATGTATCTTAATATTTGTCTAATAAATTTATTTTAAAATATTATTTTTATTAATATCAATTACAATAGGCCAGATGTATCTTAATAGTTATCTAATAAATTAAACTAATAATATATAAAATACATCGTTTCCCTTTTATTAAATATTATTTCAATTAATTACCCAAAAAAAATTCATTAAATGAATTATTATTTAAATTAGTTGTAACACGCGACAAAAGACAATTAAAAACTAAAGATAAGGACCAAATTACACACAGCTTTTGTTTGATTTAGTCCTGGTCCATTTTATCGATTTCCAGGAGAGTAGCCAGTTGTTTCTCAACTATTTTCATGGTTACGATGATAGTAATTAATGAAAATCATTAAACAAAACGTGAATCCAGAGTTGTTTTTATTTGGTCTTTATCCATTTTATCGATTTCCAAGAGAGAAAACAGTTGTTTTTCTCATATTTCCAGAAAAAGCAGACTGCTTGAGTTATATCAGGCACAAAATAACCAATACCATGCAACCATATCCATTGGCACAGTCGGGCAAGATAGCAAGTGCAGACCCAATTATGTTTTGACTAATTGGATATATAGACAAGGGCCTCTACATACGTTTTTCCCCCATTGGATATCTACTGGTACAAGCTTTTACAATGGTGTCGATAATTAACAACGATAATGGCAATGGGAAACAGAAAGAGGGTTTTTCAATGATTTGGAAAAACCCATTTGTACTTAGATTAGCACTTACTGCAGGCATTGGAGGTTTTCTCTTCGGTTATGATACAGGCAAGCTGGGATATATCGGTCTAATCTTTTATCATTGTCCAATGTTTAATATATCTGCATTGTATTGCACCATGACAAACTTCAATGTTTATTTTGGAATTTCAGGTGTAATATCAGGTGCCCTTTTGTATATCAGAGATGATTTTGAATCAGTGGGAAGAAGCATACAATTGCAGGAGACCATTGTTAGTATGGCTGTTGCTGGAGCGGTTGTTGGGGCTGCCTTTGGAGGTCAATTTAGCGAACGATTTGGGAGGCGAATGTCGCTGCTGCTAGCGGACGTTGTTTTCTTTCTAGGAGCAATTCTGATGGGCCTTGCACAGAATCCTGCTATGCTCATAGTGGGGAGATTACTGGTAGGGTTGGGTGTAGGTGTGGCTTCAATATCCTCTCCTTTATATATCTCTGAAATTTCACCACCGGAAGTGAGGGGAGCACTGTGTAGTCTCAATGCGTTTCTGCTAACTGGTGGTCAGTTCTTGTCTTATGTTATCAATTATGCTTTGACCAAGGTAAGAACTTGAATACAACAGAATGTTTTTATGAAGTTTTACCATAGGTTTCTGGGTCTCATATTATTAATTATGATACAGGTACCAGGGACATGGAGATGGATGCTTGGAGTTGCAGGTATTCCTCCGGCTGTGCAATTTATATTGATTATATTCATGCCCGAATCTCCCCGATGGCTGTGCAGAAAGGTATCATACAAATCCCTCCTTTCAACACTTGGAAATAGAGAGGGAAGTCATTGCTCAAGATTTACATACAAAGAATAGTTTGTATTACTTAATAAACAAATGGAGGTTACATATATAGCATGTAGATCACTGACTCCTAACAATCTAGATCCTAAGAAAGTGGATCTGATTAGCTAAATATAGTAAACCTAGAAACTAACAGTTACAACAATCATAGTTGAAACTCATAGTTACAACAGTCATAGTTAACCTAGAAATTCACAGTTACAACAGTTGTAGTAAGCATTATCTCTAACACCCTCCCTTAATGCTTACATTACAAATATCACAATCACAAATTACAAAACATAACAAAAGGTTACAACACAAATTTTGTCATGTCTGTCGCACCTCTGAACTTCATAGACACGCTCTTTCTCTCCATCATCTTCGAGCTACCACTTCATACAGCACAAATACAACCCGATCATCTTTGAAGTATCTATAAGACCGAGGATTCTAAACTACCTCGAAGAATAATCTCGATACTGAAATATTCAGTAATCGATCTTACAAAATGACCTTTTTACACACACTTACCAACACAATGATAACCCGTAACTGATTATCTTGAAACACCAAAGTACAACAAGACCTTATAGCCTTTAACAAACTTACTGACATACTCAAACAAATAATACATTCTTATAGCACCTAAGCACATCAAGAACTACAAGCTTGAATTACATCACTCTATTCTATACTTGGTTCTTCATAATACAATTTACAAACACAATAAACAAAACAACTAATTTCACACAAATCTGGAAAAATATATCCTCCAACTCTACTCAATGCAACAACCAACGACGAATCTATGAGTCTCTTCCATCGTCAAAACTTTCCTTCTATATATCAACCAGATGCAACAAAGGAGAATCTGGGCACATGATAATATGGTAGGAAAGGCAGTAAAAATTGGCCCCACAAATTTGGATGAAGAAATTATCATCGACCTTCCATGAATTGCATTGCCCAGAACCCTGGCGCCATCGATTCATCACCAGTCAGATGTTGCTTTCCCGATCTCGTGAAGAACCACAGTTTGAAGATCTATGGTGAACCTATCATCCATCATAAATTGAGATTTCTGCAATTAATCACAGATATGAGAGCTAATGACCTGAACAGATCATTGATCTTCGAGATTTGCTCTGGCTGTGATAGTGACAACCTGCAATGCTGGTGATCTACCGGCACACCTCTCTTTTGCACGACACCCTTTAGTGAGAACGATTATGAGGGACACATAAATTAATTAGTGAGCAAGCAATACATCTGTAAACAACGAATTTGTTTCTTACAGCTCAATGCTCTATTCTCTAAGATATTGGACAACAATTTTATTCTATAGGATCTCCTCTTCTGGCGAATAGACTCTCTCACAACACCCTTCCCAAATCCTTCTAATTAGCTGTGAATTGATGCAACCTCCTCCACGCACAAATGCGAACAGATGCGACCTTCTCCATGCAGCAGATCAACAATTACTGAAACAAAAAATACTGAAACTCAGAACACTCTGTTAATTTACTCTCCTACAACTAACCTACTTCTACAACAGATTAATCTTAGATTTCTCTCATATTCCCGGGCACTCAGTGAGGAGCTAAGCCCAGCCAAGCTCTGATACCAACTTGGAAATTGAGAGGGAAGCCATTGCTCAAGATTCACACACAAAGAATAGTTTGTATTACTTAATAAACAAATGGAGGTTACATATATAGCATGCAGATCACTGATTCCTAGCAATCTAGATCCTAAGAAAATAGATCTGATTAGCTAAAAATAGTAAACCTAGAAACTAACAGTTACAACAGTCTCATAGTTACAAATAGGTCTTGGTATTTTTAACTGGGTTGTGATAAAAAAATTACAATCGTGAAGTTGTATCTAACTGGTTAGGTGTCCATTAGGTGTAGGATAATCTGTGACTGAGTATGTTGTTAAGGTACTTTGTGATGTGAAGTTACTGATTCAAAATTTATGGGACAAAAAATTCAGTGATTTTAACAGCCCTACTCAAACCACATGCTAGTCTCCTGAGCAAACAAAAAAAACTTGTGAAGTTTCAATGTCGATACATTAAATGTAGAATAGTCTGTGACTAAGTGTGCTATTAAAGCACTCTGTGATGTGAAGTCACTCTGATACACTGTTAAGTGTCCCTATATCACGGAAAAACTAGGTTTCGATCTCATATATTTTTTGATGATGCACTAAAGGAACGATCATATATTTTCTGATGATGCACTACAGGAACGAGAAGAGGAAGCCCGGGCCGTCCTGGACAAGATCTATTTGACTCATCAGGAGGCCGAAGCTCAAGCTAGCGCACTCAGACAATCGGTTGAAATTGAGAAGGAACAAAAGAACAAATTTCGATATGGCGATCTCTGGAATAAGAAAGAAATTCGGTTTGCACTTATTGCTGGTGTTGGGATTCAGGTAGGTTTTTAATCTCAATCCAGAGTTAAAATCTAGATTCATTTTACAAAGTGATTTTGGATACAATTAGACGATGGGATGGAATACAGATCTATGATCATTTTAAGGATAAATTTTGGAAGAATACTCTTTTTCATAAATTCTGGCATAGGGATTTTTAAAGATTCTATCTTATCGCAATTATAATAGATGTTAAGGAACTATGTTCGGTATTTATCTGATTTTGGTAAATTGGTTAATTTACACTACCTCACTGTAAATGCACCTCATACCATTACAAAATAAGACATCCACAAAACCACTTCCCACCATTGCCAAAAAGAAAACTCTCCATGTAAACACAACAACAGTCTTATTAAGTTTACATCTCATACAATATTGTACTGTAATTCAGTCTGGCTGTTTCTTGAGCAGATTTTTCAACAATTTGTAGGCATCAACAGTGTGATGTATTACAGTCCCACAATAGTGCAACTGGCGGGATTTGCATCGAACTCAACTTCTCTCCTACTTTCCCTTGTAACATCTGGATTGAACGTGGTGGGCACGGTGATCAGTTTCTTCCTGCTAGATAAAACCGGGAGGAGAAAACTAACAATCTGCAGTTTAGTGGGAATCATTTTTTCTCTTGCATTACTGGGTAGCTTATTCCGTTATACTTCAAGTCATTCACCATTGGTAAGCAAAACAGCAACACTGCAATTTCCTGGAAACAACACGTGCCCAGCTTACAGTTCCGCCACTAGAACTTGGGACTGTATGAAATGTCTTAGCGTTAATCCTGAGTGTGGGTTCTGCTCCTCCAAAGAAAAACGGGTATGTTTGACATTATCAAATACAAAGCATTACGAATAATTTGAATACGGTAATTAATTCGAGACTTTAACTATTGCTTGGCATTGTTTTTTCAGCTTTCACCAGGAGCCTGTTTAATTTCAAATTCA
>SNQJ01S0003338.1:22971-61352 GCA_010110895.2 Picea sitchensis
TACTTTCATTGGATATAATTTGTTTTCATTTTCATTGTTTTTATCTAATTTTATTTAATTTTATAAAAAAATCACTACATAATATTTTTAGGTGAGATTATGATTCGGTGAAATGAAAAATCCATATCTATAAAAATACACAATGGAAAATTATGGAAAATTGATATTCATAATCCTTAAACTGTTATCTTCAAAAGGGTATTTTTAGATTTTACTTTTAAGTAAAAATTAAGATAGATACAAAGTGTAAGAAAACATGTGATTAAAATCTGTAACATTTTTAGCTTGGTCAACTTCAAAAAATTCTAGAAATTATAATATTCATCCGTTAGATTCAAAATTATAGTCATAATAAAATAGAGTCTTTGTAGATTGTTGCAATATATTTCATTTCTTAAAAACATAATTTTAATAATAGATACATTGGTGTGGGAAAAAATAACTCATTATCATTTCTTTCATGTTTAAGGAACATACTATTCAACAATTGTCAAATTGACATATCAAATCTTAATAAACAAAATTTGCAAAATAGTCATTGGAAAGCTAACAAAATTCTTCACAAGTTTTGTTTTTACTATAAAGTGAAAATCTAAATATAAAAAATACTTTTGTATGCCGGAAGTTGAAGAACTTGTGAAAATACAGTTTTGTTTTGTCATAAAATAGGCAAAAGTGTCACCCATCTTCATTATTTTACCCTATGCTATAGATTTATTGAAGTGTAGAAATGTATGTGTTAATTCACAAGTATGTTCACCAAACATCAATTCTTGAAACTGTAAAATAGTGTTGGCATATGTAGATTCTCTTTAAGGTTAAGTGTGTGTATTAGATCATTCCATAAACTATTTAATAAACATGAATATAGCCACATGTTCAAATTATTTCTTGATTGTGAGTTTGGTTAAAGAATAAACTTGTTTTAAATGAGCAAGTTTCAAACCACAATGTCATCAAAACTTAGCATAAAAGTGTAAACACATCAAATTTGAAAATCCTTATAGTGATAAAACATGTTCCAAATCTGTATTAAACCATCCTCATGTCGATATTTTTACCAAACCAACAATAAAATCATGAGGAGAGAATTTAATCCACAAGTGTAATGTTTTGTTCAAGGATTGATTAGCTCATAATGCTATGTGAATATTAAATCTGTTTCATATTAGATTTGAAGGTGCAATATTTTTAAACTAAACCCTCTTAATATACAAAATTATCTAGCCAAGAAAGGGATTTTAGATATGTTAAAATATACCGTTGATTGTTTCGATTTACCTTCTAGTATTGCTTAATCATATATCAAGTTTAAAATTTAAGAAACCAATGATGAATAAACTCTAAATCCAAGAGAAGATGGAAAATTCTAGGAGTGAAAAATTCATGAACAAGACAAAATCCATCAAATGATTTGACAAGATTTTTAATTACCTTTCTAATTCCTTAGAAATACAATTAATTTAATTTTCAATCTGGAATTCGTTTGGAACTTGTGAACTGTCATGGACTGTATATGCCAGGTAAAATCATTCAAACATTGTTCTAGATATGAAGTTGTAGAGAGAGAAAATGATTAGATGAAAGGTTCAAGTTATATTTCAACAAAGTCACCAATTCTAGAAAAATATTTAACAGTCTATGGTATCACAACTGAGCCTGGAAGCACTTAGTGCTATGACCCCCAGTTGAGTGAAAAACTGAAATAAGTAACAACAAGATAATCTAATTCAACCAGCATGGATGCACTTGGTTTTATGACCCCACTTGAATGTAGTTCAAATAGAAAATAATGTAATTGAAAAATGAAAGAATCTAATCTAGTTTTATAAAGCACACTCGACCGACTGTTGATTCTAAATGGTGATTGTGCCAATAAACTGTTATGACCCAAAGGGGGAATATATAGGGTTAATGTATATGATATGACCCCAAAGGGGGGCATATATGGGGCTAAATGTATATGTAATGTGTAAATATATATGTAATAGGGTCATCCTAATAGTAAAGGGGCCTCATGCATATGTGTGAATAGGTATATATAGAGATCATGTATTCATTATTATAGAGATGTGAATTGTCATGTATGGATGTAATTGGTTATTTAGAGGAGGCTGTCCTATTCCTTAATAATTTATTGTATAAATTATCTATCTTGGAGTTGTGTTACAGTCTCACATTTTGTGCATGCCCTGTACTTCTATTATGTTATGATATTTTAAGATTTTGGAACATTATATTTGGTATCATAGCATCGATCCGAGGGTTTTGATTCCTAAAGCAAGTCATCTTGGAATATTCTCTAACGTTTTTTGGGGGGCACTTAAAATAGAGAAACCTGGAATTTATTTAGAATACATAGAGAGGTACTTGTGGTATAAATTTCAAGTTTTGGGTAGTTATACTTTCAGACATATACCCTGTGGAAGATAGGGTTTTTGACTATTTCTATAACTAGTCTCAAACAAGATTTTCGGGTAAAAAGGTCACATATTCTTAAGAAAGAATCCAAATTTAGTGATACCTATTGAATTGGAAAAGGTACATTTAATAGTATTTATGGTACACATTTCATAATCTAGTATTACGTATTGGACACGTAGCATTCTATACAAGTTTGCTCTCCTGGAAAGGCCAAAAATCAACAAGCCTTTGGGAAAGTTACCCTAACTTTCACTTGGCACATCCAGTTGTGGTCAGACATGTGGAATTGTAGAGAAGAAATTTCAGAGTACTACAAGCCAAAAGTTTAGACTCAAAAGGGCCTACATTTCATAAATACATCAGAAGAGAGGTCGTTCAGAAAGACAGATTCCAAATCAGGGTTTCAAAGGTATGTTTACTTAAAACTATCATAACTTTTGATTGGGATTTCTGATTGAGTTGATTCAAAAGCCACTGGAAAGAGAAAACATAGAAGATTATATTGGAACAAGGATTACAACTATTTGAAATCATGTTTCCTAATATATTAAGGTTTTAATTTGAGGTTTGGGTTGGACCTCAAATAAGAATCAATGGAAATACCTAAATTTACAGGGGATGAAGTAAAGATGAAATGAATCCTATAGAATGGTTGATATTGGTAAAGGAATATGGTAAGAATACCTCAGAGGAAGTTTTAAGTACCTGAATAGATATGAAAATATACTTCAGAAATAACCAAGCATAAACCAAACCAAACCATTCACCAATAATGAACACAAGAATGTAGACAAAACCCTTGAGGTAGGGTAACACCATATATTAATCCTTATGGAAGGATAAAACTCCTCAAGAAATACTTGATTGTACAATAAAAATATTCTTCACCATGCTCCAATACATTGCTTACACTTCTTTATATAGATTTCTCTATCTTCTAGGAACATTCTAAAGAAAAAATCTTCTAGAAAGCCTATTTATTATATCTAAATACCATAGTGGGATTTATTTAATATAGTGGACTTATTCTACCTTACATTGAATGACTTCCACTAATAATACATAATCAAATTCCCATTGGGTACCTCCCTAGGTATACTACATTCCACCCCCCTTCACTTGTTTCATCCTCGAAACACGAGAAGAAACCATACAATATGACCGACTAAGCAATGTAGCCAACTGATACAAAGTATGACCATCCATCCATCCTAATGGAAGATGAACATGATGTCCAACTGGTGCCTTTCCACCCTGATATGGATCTGCATCCTCTCGGTGTTTCCATGGGAGTGGTTCTCTAGTGTGATGTATTCCTATAGTGCTGGTAGGCCTCCATCCACCTCTAGATTGCTTTCCTTTCTAGTTTCCTACTGGTTCATAAGTGTCTTGATGCTCACGCCCTTTCCTTGATATTTGTTGTTTCTCAATATGATGTGGATGACGATATACAACAACTATATGAATGTGTTCTTTTTTCTACGAATCCGCAACACATTGTGCCTTTGAGTCAAGGACCACCTTATCTTCTTGATTGTGTCCTTCCTGTGGTTTTTCTTCCTCTCCTTATGTAGACTCTACCTATGATTCAACTTCGAACTCGACAATAACTTCTTTGCTGGCCTCTGTGGGCCTATCTTTCTTACTAAGAGATACATCCTGCAATGTGATTTTCTTTTTCTTGTACCACGACTTCAAAAAATTCTTTTTTCACATTAATATTAATGGTACTCACTAATTCTATCCAAGGATATCCCAAAGAAATATCCACTTCATCCATATCCATAACATAAAAATATCAATGCAACACATATTTATCCATGGTAATCTTCAAATATTTAAAAATTTGAACATTTTCACCCTCAACCTGTATGCTGTGAATATTATTTGTAGGGACTTGAAATCTATTAACCAAATTGTTAGCACTGGAAGTAACCTTTGGATTGCAACAGAGGTAAGCCCAATACCCATCAGTTCATATGTCACAATGAATAAATTCAAGGGTGGTCTAATGGCCGCAGCCTCAAGATTATGTCACTTTAACTCATAAAACTGGGTTGGTGTGCATAAGTAGATGAGGTCTTGATCTAACTTCAGTCAGTAAGTTGTAATAAAGGTGAGTAGGGGGAAGAACTTGAGGAGAGTGAAGAGGTCTGCTATGGACATCCAATCTTCCAACAACCTAAAGAGGAAAAACTCAGATGACAAGATCCTCTTGGTTCAGAGTTTTAAGGAACTGAATGAAGTTATCATTGAACTGAAATCAAACATACATCACAATTAAATAATAATGAATCGACTGGATCATCCATGCCCGAGTCATTCAACGTTGGAGGGAAAGGTCAACATAGAAACTGATTAAAATTAGTCACGATATCACTGTGATCAAACCTACATCACAAAACGTAACTACCCTCGACTGGATCCTCCATGCCCGAGTGTTCCAAAAACATTGTTTACAGAGATATGAAAGAAGCTGACTTACATTAAACAAGAAGTCTCAACTATAGATACATAACCAGAATATCCAGAGCTTCGTTAAAACTTTACAATACATGAGCCTATCTCAACCATCGACCATAAAAAATATCAAAACTGAGTATTTATACTCAGAACAACCTGCCAACACTAGGAGTGTGACCTGGATATATCAATCAAAGCTTTGTGTCTGTATCTTCTTCTGTTAGGTTGCACTTGCACTCCTTTATCAGACACAAGATCAGATCGGTATGGCTCTAGCAAGGAAATCCATCCACATGGGTACCATCGGCTGACTGGTCTAGAAACTCCATGCCTTCCATTTTAGGATTGAGCCAAGGTCTCAACCACCCACTCAATTTACATTAACTTCTTTTCCCTGGAGAGTGTCCGAGATGAAATTATCAAGGGACAACCATGTGTCTGCTCTCCAAGGCTCAGAAGCTAGCCTCATTTCCTCTAATCCCTCCTCAATGTCACCCAGGGCCATGACCATGTGCTAATGAAATCTTGACATTTCGCATTTCAGGGTTTTTCATATGGCTCACCTTCAGAGTTCCCGATATCAGAATCGACCAAATTTCTTATCTGACCGACAATCAGATATTCTTTTCAACCAACGAATGCGATGCTTCCTCTGGGCTCTGAAATAGTCCTCTATATGTGACTGGGGGTTGGATGCTTCTCCAAAACCTTACTTTCGCATGACCACGAACCTTGACCTGGCACCTATCTCCAAAGGTGTTTCAGGATTTTGCCTTTCAGGGATTCCTACATGCTAGACTTCAGAATTCCCGATCCACAAAACCGTGAAATCTCTGATCAGGCGCCACGTGCTCCTCTGGTTTGGATGACCCAGATTGATTTCGTGATTTTGCGCTTCGTGACATTTTCTTGTGGCTTAAATCAAAACCCACAAAACCTAGTTTCGCGACATTTATTAATCCACTGCCACCTGTCCCTGCTGGATCAGACGACTCTCACGAATCCCAGGTTTCAAGACTTCGGCATATCAACACATTGACACATCGACAATCGACACATTAGGACTTTCACACATTCCTCACTTAAATTCTCCTAAAGCTCATTTCCTCGAATACTTGGATCAGATGACACCTGTCCCTTTCAAGATCAACGACTCATGTTGATTTTGGGTCTCGGGAGTTCAGATCCTCGATGAAAAACTTTAACAACATTTCAAACTCCCAATTCCTGTGATAAGTTTCCACCATTGATCTCTCCCAATGGGATCCACAACCCATATTTAATCTGTGCTCGACCTTTGATTTTAGGCCCGATTTGCCGCTAACCTTCATGTAACTTTGACCTTCCGAAAGAACGCGAGCCGTTGATCGATAATCCTAATTGGATCTCCATCATTGAAAGGTTAAAACTGCCTTCTTCTTGATTTAAGTCCATAACAGCCCGCTCTAAGTGTTGCTCTTGTGCTTATGGCTGTGGTTTCTGTGAACAATTACCTGGGTGATTGACTGAGGGCTCGGGAAAACAAATGATCAGTGACATAGGTAAAGAGAGAAGTGATCAGCTTAGAGAAAACAAGAGAGATTAGGGCCGAGACTTCTCAGGTAGGACAACACAGAACAAAAGGTCGCTCAAACGATCAAGGGAATATGTAGAGCATTCTACAAGCCGAAAGGGAAAAACTTAAGAATGGATCTGTGGAAGGAGGCTAGACAGGAAAAAATACAGACTTAGGTAGAAACCACAAACCGCTAAGGATTTTAAAAGTTTATGTGATAACATTTGTATCCACAGGGGATGGAATGCTCCCTACGAGATGCCAAGAACCAATAGTTCCAGTGCCTTAGCTGTTGGGATATGGAGTCTAGCTCAAAACTTTCACAGAAGAAAATAGGGAAATATGTACATTGCTTTACCTAAAAATGAAAACAAACACATGGGCTCCAGAAAATAGCTTATTTATGTACAATCCTAGGTTAACTGATTTTTACAAAACGCTAGGTGAAAGAAAACTTCCATCATAGCCACCCAGATTTCTCGGTAATATAATTATTTTCTTCACTGCAAATGATCCAGAAAAGGTAAGGGAAGTATGACAGTAGAACGAGAACATGATTTGGAACACCAATTGTTATCACATTAAATTGCCTTGGGTCTTTTAGTTTGTTTTCAATTTTCTTTTCAAGCCTTAGATTTTAATTTTTGTTTTAAAGTCTCATCCCTTTAAAATTTATGTTTGGTAGGACCCCTTAGGAATTAAATTTTTTGAGTCTTAGCTCTTATTTGATCCTCAAATTGGTTTTTGATCCTTGAAACATTTTAGCTCATGACTCATTTTGGTCCTCTTCATGACTTGTCCCTAGGTTGATCCCTCCCATGACTAGATTGATGTGACACTCCTCTCTCCTCACTCATGACCCAATAGGCATACCTCAACATCCTCACTTACCTATCTAATCACATTTTGAAGTGGATGCACTGCCTACTCATCAGACAATTCCGTAGCACCTATCACGTTCATCACACTTCCACCTCGAGCCATGATTTCCACGATTGATGTCATGTCCCTTATTTTCAGTGCCAGAAGTCGGTTAAAGATTCCTTCTAAGATCTTGCATTTATGAGCTTTGGTAACCGTTTCTAATTTTGAGATACTCAATAGTGTTGTGCTGTGCAAATTTGTAAGTTCTGATCAGGCGACCGCATGTCAACCAAATCCGATGCTGACAAATATTCCAGGGCCAAGGTTTTCTCAAATTTCATCCTAAGATTACGTTGAAGATCTCAACAGGTGTCTACTGCACACGTATCCTTTGTTACCTCCTCTACGTATTAATTTTCACAGGAAATTTGTTCTCGGGTTTTTGTTTTTCTAAGCTTTCACAATAGTAAGGGATCCACATTTGCATGGTAACCTTGTTTTTCTCCTCTTCGGACCTGTAAATTTCTTTTCCTATATCTATGGTCCGATCATTTATGTTTTCTTTAACCATTGAAGTCGCAAGTCTATAAATAACCTATCCTCTGTGTATGCATTGCGCTACCCAGAGGCGCTGCTCAAACCAACTCTGTTTTCCTTGCTTCGTTTCACTTTGGGATTTGGCATTTTCACTCAATTGTAGAGGGCCAAATTCAGACTACCTCCTCACTTCTTACACTCCAGAATACCTGTACAAGCCTAAGGGATTAATTCCTAAAAAGTCTAGCTTGGCTTACTAGCATCAATCTTTCTAAAAGAGTCTCCCTTGTCTATTTGAATCCCTATTCAAAGCCTTCCCAATCATTACCATCCCTTAAGCCTTTCAAAAATCCTCATCCCAAGCCATGGAGACTCCTCAATCGAGGAAGACACACAAAGGTGGCAAGGTGGTTAGGACAGAACTAGTGGACATGCATCTTTTTTATACATAACCCATGGCAAGAGAGGCCTTTCAAAGAGTAGGGTGCCTCTCCTTCTATCATAACATGCATAGAGACCATCCAGAGGTAGAAAGATAGTTTTCACTACAATTTGATGGTAATAAAACTAAGGTTGGGGATTTAGAGTTTGAAGTGACTGAAGCATCTATCTCATTTGCAATAGGAATCCCCATTACAGGTGAAAGGTGGTTCAAAGCCATGGATTTGAGTTCAGCCTATTCAAAAGATATTTTTAAACCTGAATATCAAGCCAATGACTTGTCCAAAAGTATTCCAAGGAGTCAATTGATTGAACAATTTGACAGATTACTAAAGATCATACAAAGATATTTTACTTGTGAAGGGAGATTCAACACCTTGTACCAGTACCATATAAGGTTGTTGCTACATTTTACTGGTAAGGTTGAGATGAATGTTCCTTATTACTTGTTGAGGAGTATAGGTAAGATGTCAGACAGGATACAAACCAAATACAAGGATGTGGATTCTATCCTTTTCCACTCTGGACTAATTAGAATGTTGGTCTCTAAGGAATTGGTTAAGAAAGAGATTTCGTGGGAGAATTTTGTTGTTAATTCTCATTTCAAGTTGGATCTAGCAAAAAATCCTCAATCACAAAGGGCAATTCCTTTGTCACCCACCAGTATTCTAAAGCAAGGACCGGTAGGAAGAGAAAGGGGAGAACCCCTGGAGATCAGTAAGTAGGTCATAGAGGTTGAGGAGGAAGTTTGTCCTTCTCCACACAGAGATTTTTCACCTCCTCCTCCACCAGGGTTAGAAGAGGTGCCTTCTTCTACCAAAGTTGCATCCAATAAAGGGAAGAATCTTCTCTTTCCCTCTTCTCCTCCAACAGTCGAAATCAAGGGTAAAAATCCTTTCACAAGGTCATCAATTCCTAAGGAGGTTTTCAAAGAGAAGTCTTTACCAGAAACCCCTATTCAAAAGAAGAAGGGTAAGAGCATTGAAAATCCTGTGGAGGAAAAAATAGAAACCCTCATTAAGAGGAAGAAGGGTAAAGGTAGTTCTCAGCCTACTAAAGGGAAACAAGAAACCCCTGTACAAAAGGGTAAGGATAAAGGTACTAAAAGACCTTTGGAGAGAAAAGAGGAAACCCTTGTGAAACACTTTGAGGAAACTGTGATAAGAAATGAAGCAATCACTATGCAGAGGAAGAAAGGTAAAAGAAAAGCCACCCAGAAACCTCATGAAGTGGATAAGACATTTCCCATATAGGTAGAAGAAGAGACTGAGAAAAAACCTCTTGAGACTATGCATAACACTGCTCCTCCTGACAGTCATACTTTCAAGAGACTTATCACGCAACTTAAGGATGCAAGAAATGAGGTGGCTAAATTGAAAGAGGAATCCATGTCTAATAGAGACAATATGACAGAGCTTATGGATGGCTACAATCACACCCTTGACTTCGCAAGGTTTGCAACAATAAGGGCCTGACCCCTTCATAGATAGATTAAGAATCTCTATAGGCAGAACAAAGGATTCCAATCTCAGAACATGAAGATAAAGGAAGAGATGAAGCATTTTCAAGATGAGGTAGCCCAAATAAATATATAGGTGTTGGTGGATATTCCATTGAATATGACAAACCAACAACTAAGGAGAGCACAACTACACCAAAGAAGCCTGTCAATGCTAAGAAGAAGAAGTGTGTTGTGTCAATTGAAGATCCTCTTTCTACCAGAAAGAGTATGAGGTTAAGTGTCAAAATGAAAAAATAATTGGTAAAGGGTAAGCCCCATTTTTGAGGATGTATATTTTTGGGAGGGTTAACCAATATGCAAATTTTATCTCTGCCATCTATACAAGATTTTAAGCGCTTAACTATTTGGGTTTTGAGTTTTTGCTAAGTGCTAGCTTCCCCCAGTGGTAAAGGGCACTACCTATTGTACGATCAAGGAACCTAAGTAAAATGGTTTTGTCATCATGAAAAACGACAAATTGCTCAGCACATGTTCAAGGTTGAAGGCACTGTGTTTTTGGAAATTCTACCTAAACCTGCACACAGACACAATGTAAGTGGCACTATATAATATTTCACAGAGGGCAAATAATTGGCACATAGGAACAGAGTAAGCGATGCTACCTAATGGTTCTTCCAAATATTTCACAGAGGGTAAAGGTTTGCACACAGGCGCAACACAGAGGAACTACCTACAAGTGCTACCTAATATTGCACAAAGAGCAGAGTCTGTACACATATGAAACACAATGATGCTACCTACAGGCAGTACCTTTTCTCCTTGTAGTTTGCTACCCAGATTTTCTACCCAAGGAGCTGCCAATAAAGACCAGGGATCTAGGAGGACCAAGCTAACAACTTTTGGATAAGTTGATGATGAAGAAGGATGGAGAAGCAGCAGCTGGCATCATGAGAACAACCATATGCTTTGAAAGACACATGGAAAACAGGGAGCTGCGCAGCAAAAGGGAATCAAATTAGTTTGAAATTCAGTTGGATTAGTCACCAACATTTTCCTATTTTATAGCATAGGTGGTTAAGATAAGTTGATTAGATGAAATAAATGTTTAGAGTTTTTCAAGGGAAGGAGGCCAGCTCGTAGCTCTAGCTGTTGCCTCCCTTTTGTTATAAATAGATAGATCATTTTCTTTAGGAGGTTCGGATGGTTGAGCAAGGCTCCCTTATACTGTAACATTTTGATGAAGTAACTGTGATCTAGTGATGTACTGGACTTAAGACTTTTTGACTAATAGAAATCAGCTTCTCTTTCAGCCTATTTGCTTCTGATGCTAAATGTTCATGATTTTAATGATTCACATGAATAATTGTGGTGATGTTATGATGGATGTTCGATCATTATGTTATCACGATCTTTATTTAGTTTCCTTAGTTTCTCAGTTCAAGAAGATCTTGTGTTAAGAAACTTTCCTCCTTAGGATTTTTTGGACCTGATGTTTACAACAACCCCTACATTTCTCTCATTCAAGTCTTCCCTCTATTCATACTTACTCCCAAACTACTGATTGAAATTGGCCAAGACCTTATTTGCTGGTGCATGCTAGCCCTGTTATCTGAGTTAGAACATTATCACTTGAGTCCTTTTCCATTTGACCCTTTAAACACCCTTACATTCACTTACACCTTAATGGGTACTAGGCTTACCTTCCATGCAACCTGAAGGTGACTCCTAGTGCTAACATTCTTGGCGCCGTTGCTGGGGAGCGATTTGAAGACTTTTCACTGGGATTAAAATGACACAGTATTCTAGTTCTAAAGGTGCATTAGAACTCATTATTTTGAATATTGCAGCCTGCACCTGGCGACTCCATTGTTTCAGCTCTGGCACCTAAAGGCAGACATACGAGATAAAATCCAGAGCTACCTTTGGTACCACCTGAGGCTAACCCATAGAAGATAATCAAGAAGGGAAAAGCTTCTCAGAAAAGTTTTTCTTCTGCTGCTACAAGTGCTTCTGGTCTGTTGCCTGATTCTACTCTTGATATTCCAACTATTTTATCAAGTAATCTTCCTTTATCTTCTGCTGAAGTATCTAAAAAACTTGATTTTGAAGAGTTTCTTGTTGGATACTCTTCCTTTGAAACTGAATTGAAAGAAGAAAACATTGATATATTCTCTTCCCCTGATATTGAGAAGTGTTTCAGTCTTGATAGTTTTGAATATTTCCCTACTTTAGGTTTTGCTACACCTCTTTCTGTTAAAAAAATTGCTGCCAAAGAAGTAGGAACTTAATATACCTCTTAGACCTTACCATCCTCTTCCAAGACTCAACCTTTTATTGTGAAAACTGAAACCCCCCCTTCATCTATTCCTTCCTCTCCAACTCTACACACAATCAAGTTTCCTTCTCCTTCTTGTTCACCAAGAATCCAAAATCAAATGGCAGTTGTTAACCCCCCTGCAAATAGGATGGATGCCATAGTGGCTGCTAGATATGCTCCTCTAGTCTTACCTCAACCAGTGAATGCTCTCCCTCCTGAAGATTATTTGAAATACATGCCTAATTTCATGGGAGAAGAAGATGTAACAACTGAGGAACATCTTGCTACTTTCTACAACTATGCAGATAACCAAAATATTGAAAATGAAGATGTTTGGATGAGGGTTTTCGTCCAAAGCCTTTTTGGTGAGGCTAGGAAGTGGTTTAGGGGTCTGGCCCCTGGATCCATTACTGGTATTGAGGCATTGGATGAAGCCTTCTTGAGGCATTGGGGTGACAAAAATGATTTTTTGTACTACATCAACGAATTTGGATCTTTGAAAAGGAAAGAAAGAGAGTCTGTCTCTGACTTTACTAAAAGATCTAACAAAATGTACAAGAAGATTCCCGATGAGATCAAACCCACTGAAACCATGGAAAAAATCACTTATGCCAGTGCATTTGATTCCGAATTCTTCTTCCTTTTGAGAGAAAGAAGGTCACACTCTTTGGTTCATATGCAAGATGCTACCTTAGAGGTAGAATCCAACATAGTTACATCAGATAAGCTCAGAGGGAAATCTGATAGGGATAGGAGAAAAAAAAATCTAGAGCTTCAACTTTTGATTCCTCTGTCGTCCATTCTCAAGTAGATGAGTTGACCAAATTAGTAAAATCCCTTTCCACTGAAATTGAGAAATCAAAATCAGAAGGGAAATAGACATATCAAAATGCTTAAAACATTGATAATAGAGGTAACTACAGGAGACCAAATAACGCTCCCCAAATCTTTCCTAGAGATCCTAGAAATAGAGAGAGAGATGATCAGAGGGTACAAGATCCTTTGCAAAATAATTTGGTGGCTGATGAAGAAGAAGAAGAGGTAGAATTTGATCCTGAGATTCATTGCTTAGGTGATACATCCCCATCCCCACACTTGACTCAATCCTCTTATGAGCAATCTTTAATTGATATTCAAATTAATGAGTTAAGAAAGGGAGAGAAAGCAAAGGAAAATCCTAGTAGATATAATCTGAGATCTAAGAAGAATGAAGAAAAAATTGATGCCCCTAATCAGCCTGTTCAAAAAGAAGATTCTGCCAAGGCCATGACAATGAGAAGCAAGGAAAAAGACTCTCAAAACCCACAAGTTCTGATCATAAATCACCCTCTTGAAACCAAAGATATTTTGAAGCCTTCCCCTTCCTTCAGTTTTGAGAATGAGATCTAGAAAATAAAGATCCCTGTACCTTTTTTGGAATTGATAAAAAATGAGGATTTTAAAAAAGATTTATCCAAAATGTTACAGCTAGAATCATTTTCAAATGCCACTGACTCAATAAATTTGCAAGATGAAAAACCAACAGTGATTTTAGGTCCTTTGATAGAAGACAGAGATGACTCATCTCTACCTTTCTATATTTCACTGAATATACATGATAAGGTGCTACACAATTGTCTCATGGATTCAGGGGCATCCCACAATCTTATGCCAAAGTTTTTTATGGATGAACTTGGGTTAGAAGTCACAAAGACCTATCATGACTTATATTCTTTTGACTCCAGAAAAAGTCAAATGTCTTGGAGTCATTAAGGATATGGTGGTGACCTTATTTCAGTTGCCCATGAAGAGTATACTTATGAATATCGTAGTTGCTGATGTTCCCCCCAAGTTTGGCATGCTCTTGTCAAGATCCTAGATAAAAATACTTGGGGGAACCTTGCATATGTATCTCTCTTATGCTACTATTCCTATTTTTGGGGGAGAGCATAGGAGACTTTACAGGGAAGCTCAATTGGCTTACATCATTAGTGATGAAGCAAATCGCACCAATCACCCGGTTTTTTCTTTTGATATAGATCTGGGATCTAGTATTTTGCAGTTGACTGATTCTCCTGAAGCCCCTTTAGAAATCAGAAAAAAGTCCATCAACTTTTCTGAAGAGCCTCTTCTAACCACTTTTGTCTGGAAGATGTTCTTTGATGGAGCCTCTTCCAAGGAAGGTGCTAGTGCTGGGGTGATGTTTGTCTCACCAACTCAAGAAAATATATCTTTGTCATATAAACTAGAATTTGAGACTACTAATAATGTGACAGAGTATGAGGCTCTTGTCTTGGGTTTGAGGGCAGCTAAAGACATGGGGATATAAGAGATGTCAGTATTTGGGGATGCTGAATTGATAGTACATCAGATTAAGAATCTTTATCAAACAAAGCATCCTAGGCTTAGATCTTATAGAAATAAAGTGTGGGATTTGGTGGACAATTTTTTCTTTGCTTTTAATATATCATTCATTCCTAGAGAAGAGAATACCATGGATGATTCTTTGGCTGTATCAACAAGCAAATTCATAATTCCTATACCACCAAAAATCAAGTATGATGTAGAAGTCAAATATAGGCCTTCTATACCAGACAATGTACAATATTGGAAGGTGTTCGAAGATGATTTAGAACTTAAAATTTTTCTTGAGACCGTTGATGAATTTTCTGCATTACACATTGATCAAGATCATGATTCAGAAGTCACTCCTCATGCTGATGTTTTCCTCAATAAAATTGCTAATCATCATATTGTGCAGCTGCCTAGTAATCATATACCAAAGGGACTTGTTCCTTTGGAAATATTATTTGATGGGAATAATGTGACATGGAAAGGGAAGGGGCCTATCAGAAAAGCAGAGGGCAGAATATACTAAGTTGTTGAAAGAATTTGTTGATGTATTCGCTTGGACTTATGAAGATCTCAGAACTTATGACACAAGCATAATAGAGCATAAGATCCCATTGAAAGAAAATACCAAACCCTTCAGGAAAAAGTTGAGGCAAATCAATCCTATGTTGTTGCGTGTCATGGAGAAAGAGGTTAAGAAGATTTTAGATGAAAAAATTATCATTCCTTTGAGGTATTCTGAATGGGTAGCCAATTTGGTCCCAGTAATAAAAAATAATGGAGAAATCAGACTTTGTGTCGATTTCCAAAATCTGAACAGAAGCTCAAAGAAGGATAATTATCCTTTACCCAAGATGGAGCACATATTACAGAAGGTGACAGGAGCAACCATGATGTCTATGGTTGATGGATTTTCCAGATACAATCAGGTATCCGTTTTGCTAGAAGATAGGGAGAAGATGACCTTTACTACTCCTTGGGGTACATTTATGTACACCAAGATGCCCTTTGGTTTGATGAATGCATGGGAAATTTTTTAGCGAGCTATGAACATAGAATTTATTGGAGAAAAGGATAAGTTTGTTATCTATTTGGATGACATAACTGTGTATTCTCAGTCTGATAAGAAACATTGTGATCATTTAAGAAAGGTTTTCTTGAAATGCAGAAAATTTGGCATCTCTTTGAATCCGAAAAAATCATTGTTTGCCATGAAAGAAGGAAAATTATTGGGGCATATTGTGTCAGCTGAAGGGGTAAGGATTGAAGGGGTAAGGAAACTTTGTCACTTCCTAGATCTAAAAAAGAGGTACAATCTTTTCTGGGAAAAATCGATTTTTTGAGAAGATTTGTGTCAAATTTTGTTGAGTTAGTTAAGTATATCACAACCATGCTGAGGAAGGATAGTGAAATCAAATGGACTGCTGAGGCCCGTGATTCTTTTGATCAAATAAAGAAATCCTTGACTGAAGCCCCAGTTCTTGTCAGCCCCGACTACTCCAAGGACTTTCTCATTTTTTCTTTTGCCTCTTTTGATACAGTAGCAACAGTCCTATTGCAGAAGAATGCTAGAGGCTTAGAGAAACACATTGCCTTTTTCAGTAGGGATTTGAGAGATGCTGAGCTAAAGTATGACATCATGGAAAAACAAGCATATGCATTGGTTAAAGCTCTTAAGTCCTTCCGAGTTTATGTCCTGCATTCAAGAGTGATTGCTTATGTCCCATCAACTGCTCTAAAATAAATTCTTGTTCATCCTGATATAGATGGAAAAAGAAGCAAGTGGATCGCTAAACTACTTGAATTTGATTTGGATATTAGGCCCACAAAATTGGTTAAAGGCCAGGGTTTAGCCAAGCTCTTGGATGAATCAAATTGCTCAGCATTGGGGGTGAATTTCATTCACTCATGTTCAGAAAATCAACAGGTTGAGATGACTAATAAAGGTCCTCAAATCATTTCTACATTGGAAAATTGCAACTGGTACAAGGACATTATATTTTTTTTGCAAAATTAACAGCCTCCAAGTGTTATGGAAAAGAACAAGGCGAGGGCCTTAAAACTCAAATCAATAAAGTACTGCCTTGTTGATCAAATTTTGTATTGGAAGGATCCATTAGGTGTTCTTTTGAGATGACTAGACCCCCAAGAAGCCCAAAAGATTATTTATGATTTTCATGATAGTCTATGTGGGGGGCATCATTATTGGAGAACCACGACATACAAGATCCTCAGGGATGGGTACTTCTGGCCCAGTTTGTTCATTGATGTTTGTGCTAAGATCAGAGCCTGTGCTAAGTGTTAGAAGTTCTATGGGAAGCAACAACTTAATTCTTTGCCATTAAATCCTGTGGCAGCCTTAGGACCGTTCCAATAGTGGGGCCTAGATTTTATCGGGGAAATCCATCCTGCTTCCAATGGTCAACATAGATGGATATTGACTGCTACATATTACTTTACTAAATTGATTGAAGCTATTCCCACAAGGAATGCTTCACAGAAAGTGATCATTGGTTTCCTGGAAGACATCATAGCAAGGTTTGGGTGTCCTGACATAATCGTCACTGATAATGCTACATCATTCAAGGTTGAACCATTATTTCAGTTATGTGAACAATTTGGGATCACTTTGATTCATTCCACCCTTACTATCCACATGGAAATGAGCTTGCAGAATCCTCGAACAAAAGAATTATAAATATCATTAAAAAGATGTTAGAGGATAACAAAAAGGCATGGGATTTGAAACTCAAATTTGCTCTATGGGTTGACAGAGTGACAATGAAAAGGTCCTTGGGACTTTCCCCTTTCCATCTAGTGTATGGAGTTGAGGCAATTTTTCCTTCTCATCTTGCCTTATCTGTGGAAAATTCTTCCAAGATTATCAAGGGGAACCTGATCATATGATCAGAAGGATTCAACAGCTGGTTGAAGTGCAACAAACCTGGGAGCATCTTGTAGACAAAGAAACTGACCATCAACTGAAGATCAAGCAGGCTTTCGACGAAAAGGTGAACAAAGGGGACTTTCAGTTGGATGATCTGGTGCTCAAATGGGATGCACCGAAGCAGGATAAAGGCAAACACGATAAATTTGAATCTTTATGGATCGGTCCTTTAAAAATCTCTGAGGTATTCTCTAATAACACTTTCAAGTTGCAGAATATGGAGAATGAAGAGGTTTTTGGTGGGCTTGTCAACGGGCATTTCCTGAAAAAGTACTTTTCTTGAGCCTTGAGTGGTTCTTCATGTCATTGTAAATATCATTCTCTTTTTATTTTTTTTTCAAAAACTGAACCCATATCCCTAGGATAAGGAACTGTATCTACTTATTCTTGGTAGCCCATAGGGGGCATGCCATTCCCTGTGGAGCCAATGTTATCACACTAAATTGCCTTGGGTCTTTTAGTTTATTTTCAATTTTATTTTCAAGCCTTAGATTTTAATTTTTCTTTTAAAGTCTCATCCCTTTAAAATTTATGTTTGGTAGGACCCCTTAGGAATTAAAGTTTTTGAGTCTTAGCTCTTATTTGATCCTCAAATTGGTTTTTGATCCTTGAACCATTTTATCTCATGACTCATTTTGGTCCCCTTCATGACTTTTCCCTAGGTCGATCCTTCCCATGACTAGATTGATGTGACACTCCTCTCTCCTCACTCATAACCTCATAGGCATACCTCAACATCATCGCTTACCTATCTAATCACATTTTGAAGTGGATGCGCTGCCTACTCATCAGGCAATTTCATAGCTCCTATCACATTCATCACACTTCCACCTCAAGCCATGATTGCCACGACTGATGTCATGTCACTTGTTTTCAGTTCCAGAAGTCGGTTAAAAATGCCTTCAAAGATCTTGCATTTATGAGCTTTGGTAACAATTTCTAATTTTGAGAGACTCAACAGTGCTGCGCTGTGCAAATTTGTAAGTTCTGATTAGGCAACCACATGTCAACCAAATCCGATGCTGAGAAAGATTCCAGGGCTAAGGTTTTCTCAAAGTTCATCCTAAGATTGCGTTGAATATCTCAACAAGTGTCTACTTCACAGGTATCCCATGTTACCTCCTCTGCATATTATTTTTCACAGGAAATTTGTGCTCGGGTTTTCATTTTTCTAAGCTTTCACAGTAGTAAGGGATCCACATTTGCATGGTAACCTTGTTTTTCTCCTCTTCATACCTATAAATTTCTTTTCCTATATCTATGGTCTGATCATTGCTGTTTTCTTTAACCATTGAAGTTGCAAGCCTGTAAATAGCCTATCCTCTGTGTATACGTTGTGCTACCCAGAGGCGCTACTCAAACCAACTCTGTTTTCCTTGCTTCCTTTCACCTTGGGGTTTGGTATTTTCACTCAATTGAAGAGGGCCAAATTCAGACTACCTCCTCACTTCTTACACTCCAGATACATGTACAAGCCAAAGGGTTTAATTCCTAAAAAGTCTAGCTTGGATTACTAGCATCAGTCTGTCTAAAAGAGTTGGCCTTATTTATTTGAAGCCCTATTCAAATACTTCCCGATCATTACCATCCCTTAAGCCTTTCAAAAATCCTCATCCCGAGCCATGGAGACTCCTCAATCAAGGAAGACAAACAAAGGTGGCAAGGTGGTTAGGACAGAACCAGTGGACATGCATATTTTTGATACATAACCCATGGCAAGAGAGGCCTTTCAAAGAGTAGGGTGCCTCTCCTTCTGTCAAAACATGCAGAGAGGCCATGCAGAGGTAGAAAGACAGTTTTCACTACAATTTGATGGTAAGAAAACTAAGGCTGGGGATTTAGAGTTTGAAGTGATTGAAGCCTCTATCTCAGCTGCAACATGAATCCCCATTACAGGTGAAAGGTGGTTCAAATCCATGGCTTTGAGTTCAGCCTATGCAAAAGATATTTTTAAACCTGAATATCAAGCCAATGACTTGTCCAAAAGTATGCCAAGGAGTCAATTGATTGAACAATTTGACAGATTACTAAAGATCATACAAAGATATTTTACTTGTGAAGGGAGATTCAACACCTTGTACCAATACCATATAAGGTTGCTGCTACATTTTACTGGTAAGGTTGAGATGAACAAAACATCATGATCTAGACATCCTTGTGAAAGAAGCCATGTTCAAGCATGTATGCATGAAATTTTAATAAGTTCTCATCGGGATGGTCATGCCTGCTTCCTTTGAATCTCGAAAGATAATCATCCCATTCGTTTATAGATGACACTAGATGTGGATAACCATATATGGCTGAGAAATTGAAAGGGGAAAAATTCTGAACCAAGATAGCTGAGGGATCTAGCTCCTCCTTTTCTCCTTCATGGATTTCCCCAGGATTAGTTTCACAATCATTATAATCAGGAACCATGGAAGAGCTCTGCTTTTCGTCGTCCTCGCTAGGATATCCATCAAAAGATGTTTTTTCTTGGTCAATATCTGACATCACCTTTTCATCATAAGAAGGGATGCCAAAAACCTCTGTTTCAAGGACCAGAATATCCTCTGCATCTTCTTCGCAAGAGCGGTGAGCAAAATCTTCCTCCAATCCCTCCATCCTTGCAGAAAGAGATTTTACGAGCTCCATCAATTCCTTCGAGGTATATCCTTTATTCTCACGGCTTCCATCCTCATAGATTTCATCCTCACAACTTTCATTTGAAACAATCATATCTTGAACACAGTCTTTATATTCTTCACAAATATTATGACAAATTGACTTGGAAGAATAAAACTGTTGAAAGTGTCTATTGAAAGTTGCATGAAACTCTCTAAGGGAGGGGATGCTAGCAGGGGGCAAGGATCGAAACCACTCACGAGGATCCCCATCTAATGATAACATGAACATATTCATTAATACGTCCTCATGATGTATCTCCCACTAATGCATGAGTTCATGAAACTCATAAAGATGCTGGACAAGATTGTCATCTCCGTGTCTTTTAAATATAGGAAAATAATCACCCCATTCATTGACAGTAGGGATAACAATAGGAAAACCAGGAACAACAAAAAAATTAAAGGGAGAAAACCTTCGAGCCAGGATTTTTTCCATTTTGAACCAGTGGAATCGCCAATCGATCCTTTAACCATGGAGTCGCCAGGCGAATGATATGTAGAATGAGTGCGTATGGTCTTTGTCCACCATCAAAGACCAAATTTGATCATTGTGTTCCCCCAGGGGTTACTAGGTGTAGCCAGAAGCGGTCACACTAAAAAAACAGAGCCGAGATAGTGGAGTCGCTAGGTGCAAGTTGCAATCTTCAAAAGGTTCTGAATTTTGATGCACCTTCAGAATCAGAAGTTCATTGCCATTCTACCCAGGGAAAATATTTAATTTGTCCCTGAAAACAACACCATAAATGTTAGCACTGGAAGTCACCTATGGATTGCGGAAGAGGTAAGCCCAGTACCCATCAGTTCATATGTCACAATGAATAAATTTAAGGGTGGTCTAATGGATGCAACCTTAGGATTATGTCGCTTTAACTTAGAAAACTGGGCTGGTGTGCATAAGAAAATGAGGTCTTGATATAAATTCAGTCAATAAGTTGTAATACAAGTGAGTAGGGGGAATAAATTGAGGAGAGTGAAGAGGTCTTCTATGGACATCCGGTCTTCCAACAGCCTAAAGAGGAAAAACTCAGAAGGCAAGATCCTCTTGGTTTAGAGTTTTAAGGAACTGAATGAAGTTATCACTGAACTGAAATCAAACATACATCATAATTCAATAACAATGACCCGACTGTATCATCCATTCCCGAGTCATTCAACATTGGAGGGAAAGGTCAACACAAAAACTGATTAAAACTGGTTGCGATGTCACTGTGATCAAACCTACATCACAAAACATAACTACCCTCGAATGGATCCTCCATGCTCGAGTGTTATAACACAGTTGTTTATAGAGATATGAAAGAAGCTAATTTACATTAAATAATAAGTATCAACTATAGATACATAACCAGAAGAACTAGAGCTTCGTTAAAAATTTACAATACGGGAGCCTAGCTCAACCATCGACCATAACAAAATATCAAAACTAAGTATTTATACTTAGAACAACATGCCAACACTAGGAGTGTGACCTAGCTATAGCAATCAAAGCTTTGCGTCTGTATCTTCTTTTGTCAGGCTGCACTTGCACTTCTCTGTCAGATGCAAGATCAGATCGGTATGGCTCTGGCAGGGAAATCCGTCCACGGGTTGACCACTCTAGAACCTCCATGCCTTCCATTTATGGATTGAGCTAAGGTCTTAACCACCCGCTCAATTTACATTAACTTATTTTCATTGGAGAGTGGATGAGACGAAATACTCAGGGGACGACCAGGTGCCTACTCTCCAAGGCTCATAAGCTAGCCCTCTTTCCTCTGGCCCCTCCTCAATGTAACCCAAGGCCATGACCTTGTGCTAATTACATCCCGACATTTCGCGTTTCAGGGTTTTTGATATGGCTCACCTTCAGATTTCCCGATATCATAATCGACGAAATCGTTTATCTAGCCGACAATCAGATCTGATTTTCAACCAATGGATGTGATGCTTCCTCTAGGCTCTGAAATAGTCCTCTATATGTGACTGGGGGTTGAATGCTTCTTCTAAACCTTACTTTCGCATGACCATAGGCCATGACCTAGCGCCTATATCCAAATGTGTTTTGGGATTTCTCCTTCTGAGGATTCCTACATGCTAGAATTAAGAATTCTTGATCCACGAAACTGTGAAATCTCTGACCAGGCGCCATGTGCTCCTCTGGTTTGGACGACCCAGATTGATTTCACGATTTCATGCTTCACGACATTTTCTTGTGGCTCAAATCAAAATCCCCAAAGCCCAGTTCTGCGACATTTATTAATCCACTACCACCTATCCTCACTGGATCAGATGGATCCCACGAATCCTGGGTTTCGGGACTTCGACATATAAAAAAATCGGCACATCAACAATTGACCCATCTAGACTTTCATGCATTCCTCACTTAAATTCTCACGAAGCTCATTTCCCCGAATACTTGGATCAATTGACACCTGTCCCCTTCAAGATCAACGACTCATGTTGATTTTGGGTCTCAGGAGTTTGGATCCTCGACGAAAAAATTTAACAACATTTCGAACTCTCGATTCCCGTGATAATTTTCCACCGTTGATCTCTCCTAATGAGATCCACAACCCATATTTAATATGTGCTCGACCTTTGATTTTGGGCTCGCTCTGGCGCTAAACTTCGTGCAACTTTGACCTTCTGAAAGAACGCGAGCCACCAATCGATAATCCTGATTGGATCTCCATCGTTGAAAGGTTAAAACTTCCTTCTTCTTGATTTAAGTCCATACCATCCTGCTCTAAGTGTTGCGCTTGTGCTTATGGTTGTGGTTTCTGTGAACAATTACCTACACGAATGACTGAGGGCTCTGGAAAACAAATGACCAATGACATAGGTAAAGAGAGAAGTGATCAACTTAGAGAAAACATGAAAGCTTAGGGCTGAGACTTCTCAAGTAGGACAACACAGAACAAAAGGCCGCTCAAACAATCGAGGGCAGATGTAGAGTGTTCTACAAGTCGAAAGGGAAAAACTTAAGAATGGATTTGCGAAAGGAGGATAGACAGGAAAAAATATAGACTTAGGTAGAAACCACAAACCCCTAAGGCGTTGACAAGTTTATGTGATAACACAACTGAATATTGATAAAATTTTGTTGGTAACTAGGGTTAATAGAAATAATTACATTTTCTTTATGAATACAACCATGAACCTGTAATATAGATTTGCCACATGAAAATAAACCCTTGGTGATATCTTTATCCTTATATTTCATATGAGACCACTTGTCTAAAAGTGATATTTCAATTATTTCCTTAGAAAATGATCCCCTCTCAAAATAGTGAAATGATTGCAACCATATGAGAGCATCATCTTTGAAACCCTAATGTACAAAATATTTCCACTTCTTTTTCATAATGACTTGTGAGATTGTATAAATTATTCAATACCAGGGCCATCATCTCTTCAAGTGAAATCCATATTTCTTGGAATATATCTTCAACAAAAACTAAAGCTTAAAAATAACTTACTGTGCAAATTGCGTCGCTTTTTCCGGAAAACCCTAAAAATTTTCCGAATTTAAAATGCTGATAACTTCACTTTTCAGACTTTGTTTCAGTTGATTTTTTTTTTTAAATTGGGTATTTTTCCAAGGGGAATTCAAATATTCAATTTGTTTGACCAAATTACACTCAGAAGGTTTCAGATCTGAACCTGAAGTGTACCACCCTCTCTTTTCCCTACAAAAATATGCAAAAGAGCTAAACATTTCTCCCCTTTGGCCAAGGAAAGTGCTATGATACCACTTTTTAAGTACCTAAATAGATCTACAAATATACTTCAGAAATAACCAAGCATAAACCAAATCAAACCATTCACCAATAATGAACACAAGAATGTAGACAAAACCCCTGAGGTAGGGTAACACCATACATTAATCCTTATGGAAGGATAAAACTCCTCAAGCAATACATTCTTGTACAATAACAATATTCTTCACCATGCTCCAATACATTGCTTACACTTCTTTATATAGCTTTCTCTATCTTCTAGGAACATTCTAGAGAATGAATCTTCTAGAAATCCTATTTATTATATCTAACTACCATAGTGGGATTTATTTAATATAGTACACCTAGTCTACCTTACATTGAATGACTTCCACTAATAATGCATAACCACATTCCCATTGGGTACCTCCCTAGGTACCCCATATTACCTCCCTAGGTATACTATAAGCAGGAAGATATATTTTTGGTGAAGCTTGGAAGTGGTGGTTGAGTATTGATAAGGATATTATATGGAATGTCACATCGGAAGAATTTGAAAAACTCTTCTTAGATAAATGGATTAGGGATACAAAAATGGATGCAATGTATAGAATTCAAGAAGAGTTAAAAGAATCAAAAGAAGAGATCAATAAGGAGGGTGATGATCTATCTAAGATATGATACCTTAATGAATAACTTAAAGAAGTTCAAAAATTAAAATAGGGAATGAGTAGTAGAGGGAAGTGAGAAAATGATGATGCAAGGGAAGAATTGAAAAAGAAAGATGAAGAGATGTGTAGATTACGAAACCATAATACAAAACTACTGAATGAGATTAAAAGATTGAAAGAAGAAAAGAAGAATTTTCAAAATCAATAAGAAATGAGGATCTTGGATGAAGAATCTACTAAAAGACTTGAAGGGAAAATTTGCAAGAAGGTTGAGGAGTCCCTAAATACCAAAACCCCTAAATACTGATGAGGTAAAATTAGAAATGCAATCAAGAATTGAAGAAGGACGTCAAAATTTGATAGATGGGGTCACATTGCAACTTTAAAAGGAGAAAGAAGACAAGATTCAAGAAGGTCACGATAAGATACTTGAAGAAGTTGAACTTCATCTAGAGGATACACATGCCAAATTATATGATGGTATTATATCCAAGGCTAGACTAATCAAATACCAAGCAATGCATATAGGGGATTCCATTGTCTCTGAAAAAAAGATAGATGAAATGGGTGTGTAGAATGAAGAAAAACCGTTAAATGTGAAACCATATCGACACCCTCATTATCAATAAATATTTCAAGGAATAAAAGAAGATCAATATCAACATTATCAAGAAAGAATATGGAATCATCATCAATATTCATGGAATATTGCATATCGAAACCATTTTTCAACAAGAAATTATCATAGACCAACATCTACTACAAATTGGAGAAGCTTCAACAACAATACATGGAATCAAGGGAAAAAAATTATGCAACAACTATCCACCAAGGATTACGACCGAAAAGAATTGAATTTGGATGGATGGATCATCATCAATGGAAAGAAGAAAGAATGAAGATAAGAAAATCATATTACTTGGTTTCATCACATGTGAAGCTTTTAATTGCAAAGCTTCGAGGACAAAGCTCTTTTTGAAGGAGGGTACTATGTTATGACCCAAAGGGGGAATATATAGGGTTAAATGTATATGATATGACCCCAAGGGGGGGGCATATATGGGGCTAAATGTACATGTAATGTGTAAACATATATGTAATAGGGTCGGCCTAATAGTAAATGGGCCTCATGTGTAGGTGTGAATAGGTATATATAGAGATCATGTATTCATTATTGTAGAGATGTAAAATGCAATGTATGAATGTAATTGGTTATTTGGAGGAGGTTCTCCTATTATTTAAGGAGTTATTGTATAACTTATCTATCTTGGAGTTGTGCTCCATGCTCACATTTTGTACATGGTGTGTACTTCTATTCTATTATGATATTTTAAGCTTTTGGAACATTATAGAAATATTCTCTTCTTTTCAATATTTCAATTTTAAAAGATCTCTTCATAAAAGATCTCGAAATTATGTTGAGTATTTAGAAGTACACTAGATTAAATTAAAATATATATTAGATAAACATAATAGAAACAAATGAAACAGATTACTCTAGTGTTGCAACAAGATGGAAACCATAACCAAACACATGAGAAACCTGTAAGTCAATCACAACATAAATTGAATCTATACTACAATAAATAGTACAACAATACCCGAATAAGGAGGGGGCCCTACCTCCCTAGAGGTACTAGTAGATTTCTTCAATCACACACTAAAATTCAGATATTCATGAACACAAAAGAATTGTAGGGGGATCAAAACAATAATTTTATTATGAGAGGAGTATAATTTAGATTATAATAATTGATTCCCTTTACTCAAATCGAGCTGGGTTCTTATACAATTTTCACCATTCCTTCCTTCGAAAGGAGTTAAGGCAATCCATGAGGATCTACGATCCTGATCATGATGTTGTCAATTTTGTTTCAACAACTCGACTAAATAGGTGAATAATTTTTCACGTGACCCAACATCTTCATTAACTAGCAATGATCTGTTGAAGTAGTTACTTTAGTCATTCTGGATCCACAACCTCTAGTTGTGCATTCATACTTTTCCAAAAACTTGTATATTTCCAATTGTTCACAATAGCAACCCAAATGTCCATCCGTACTTTCCCATATGATGCGCTTACCGTTGAATGTGGCATCCACCTCATTATAGTGATGACAACTGTTAGCATGGGGGTCATAGCTGCTCATGGTAGTGGAGCTCTGACAATGGATGTTGCAATAATAACACTAATCATTTGTTGCAACCAATGATAATTGTCTTGCAACAACTGGTGTTGCAGTGAATGTAATCCGTGTTGTAGCACTAGTGTTGCAATAATTGAAAATTGTATTGTAACAACTAGACAACATGTTGTAGAAATATATTGATAAGGTTGATGGTGTTGTAGCAATGGACCGAGGGGTGTTGCAACAACTCTTTCTGCAATACCTCTGACATTTTCCTGGAACAATATATTAGCATTCTTCCATTAGGGAGCATAAAAGGCCAATTTTCCCTTAATTACACTAGAAAACCACTTAGAATGACATAAGTTGTGAGGATACATTCCCGAGGAAAAATATAGCGTTATACTGAAAATCAGGTTAGAAGGATGGGAAAAAGGGGCACAAATGGAAAGTTGAAGGTGTGAAAATGATGTCCTTTCAGACACCCATCATCTGCCCCTACCAAAAGTGTTGCATGTTCTCATGAAACAAGGTTGATCAATCTGAATCTACACGAGAGGCACTGTAATTATGATTGTTGAGGCTGAAATCTGAATGTACCTTGTCAAATGATGAATAATGCCCTCCATTTTTTTCAATTATTCCCCAACATCCTTCTTCCTCCTTTTTTCACAAGTCATAATCCTATTGGTGTTTGAGTGAGGGAAATCAAATCAAAGGGTAACAAAATATCTTCCCTACCAATTTGTTTCCACGTGTCTTCATGCAGTGAATGTATCTGCTTACTCATTTAAGTGCCATTGTAAAATTGTGATAATTTAAGGAATCTCACTGCCTCATATCCACATGGATTGTTCCCATCTCTATCTACTTCCCTGTAGGGAATCTCATATCAAATATTCTATGTGCTAGATGTAATCACAGATGGATTCTACTTTGTTGTTAGTCATGAAGGGTGCATGTGTCTGAGAATTATCCCATGCATAGTGTGAGATACAAACAACCTTGGGCTCAGGGAATTACTTTCTCATCCAGAGGTTGCAATTCTTATTCTGCTGGGAAAAATACATGGTATTCTTCCAATGGGCATGATTTCTCACAAATGATGTAAAGTCCCTCAACTATATGTCTCCCACAAAAGGATTTGGATTCCATTTTGGGTCAAAATCTAGGAGAAGGTTATGCTGGTAGAGTTCACACAATAGGTCCTTATCCTCTTTGTTGTTATCATAATATACCTTCAAGAAGGTTTCTGCATAGGTCACCTTGTAGGGACTTCATGCTTCCACTACTCTAAACTGGAACATGAATTTTCTCTCATTCAGGAATACTGAATAGATAGGAGAGGGTGATCTACAGTGGAGGATGGATCCCAAAAGGGAGTTCATCTTCCCTTTTTCTTTCGTAAGAAGTTTTATTTGGGCTTGTAGCTCAAAGGCCCTATCTACATCCTTTTTCCATCATTCCCATTTGCATCAATGGATTGACAACTGCTCAACCCATCTCTTCCTTAGGTTATAGATGGCCTATCTGCATTCTTCCAACATAATTGTTCCTTTTTCATATATTTCAGCCAAGGTTTTCCACTTAGCTAGATTGGCCCTCAGCTATAAATCACCCTCAATATATGTTTGAATTCCAACATCTTTCATACATTGCCCCTCTATTTGGGTTTCCTCATTTATTTGTTTAGGTGGTATTACCTCCTCTGTTTGGTTTTATTGGTCTTGGGTCACATTTCCCTCAGTTTGAGTTCCCTCATTTATCTTCTTAGGAGGGATTAACTCCTCTATTTGGGTTTCAACATCCACCCTTTCTAGAGGTTCCACTGATTTTCCAACATTCTCTTCCTCCATAGCTGATTTAGCAGGCCGTTCCTCCAATTTATCACAGTATTGTTGGCTGAAATCAACCACTTGGATGAGGCAATCAAGATTCATTTGGCCCCCTTTTAAATTTTCCCTTGGCCTTTTCACTTTCCTTTGCAGTTTTTTATTTATTATTTTTAAATTAAGATTCTTCTACATAAGGATAGAGTGTAATGGTATTAAGACATTACCTAGAATGAGTTGTTTCCTTATCTGCTTGAGAATTATCTTCTTGGAGGGTGTAGTGATATTCCTTGTGTCCTTTTATGCTACAACATGCTTTTATCTTATATCCTATGTCATCTTCTGTGTTGCAACATATTTTTCACCTTGAACTGTTGGTTATTGTGTTGCAACAAGGTTTTCTTCTTCTATACTTGCTAGTTCTTGTGTTGCATCAGGGTTTTCCTCTTCACCTGATGGTTCTTGTGTTACAACATGGTCCTCTTCTTCTACGCCTGATGGTTCTTATGTTGCTAGGGATTTCTTCTTCCACAACTACTGTTTCTTGTGTTGCAACAAGTTTTACCTCTTCTATGACCACTTTCCCTGCTGGTTCTTGTGTTGCAACATGGTTTCTTGCTTTGGTCGAGGCTCGTGTCCTCTTATTCTTTGAAATTTGTATTTCTGGCAGTGTTCTTCCTTTTATCTTCTTATTGGGTCAATCCTGATGTGTCTCTTCCTCCTCTACAAGTTGTCCTAGGATTTTTGTTTCAACCTCATGTGCCTCAACATGTGTTGTATTCCCTACTCCTTCAATTTATGCTACTGGTGAAGGAAGACTCACAATGTATCCCCATGCATGGCCTGCTCACTCAAGTTCATGTATTACTAAGATATTAAAGATCCCATGGTGAGAGAGGCAATCTCGTGTCTGCTTGGCCTTCCCAAAACTGTGGGCCATTTGATGTAGTAATTTCCAAAGGAATAAGGGGATGTTGAATAACCTTTCGTGTCGAAGGTGCTCATGAGATTCAGGTGGTACCAAAAGATGATTCTGTAGTGCCCTTGATAGGTGAAATATTTCTAGATATGGTATGTAATGTTTTCCCAGGGCAGAGACATGGAGTTTCTATCAAACCCATTCCCTTTTCTTGTCGATTTCTCCCTTTCTTCCAAGAATTCATCCTTCATGTCAAGCGATGAAAATTTTCGATAAAATCATCATTATCCCTCCTATGGAAGCCTTGTTACCACAAATATTGATCCTTCATTCATGGTTAATAGTAATCCATAGACTCGAGCCATGTTCTCCTGCAAACTGAGTGAAAATTTCAAAAAAAATCCTCATCGAACCCCTATAGTCTCTCAATATACATTTTCCTTCCTGTAGCCTCTAAGACTCTCCATACTTCCTTGTCATCCCTTAACATGCTTGTCTAGATCGTGATGTATGATGGATCCACACATGGTTTTCTCAATGAAATTCAATACCAGGAGTGGTGGATTTGATGTCCTGGTTGCTGAGGAGGACTTGCAACGCTATGGTTAGGGAGGAATAAAAAAAAAATCAAATTTACCACCTTTCAAAAAGAATGAGCCAACTGAGGTGATGGGAAAAAATGAAATGATGTTAGATAGATATGGTGGCAGTGAGGTGGTTAAATCATACATGTTTTGTTGTCATGTGGTTGGTGGGATGCCAAGTTGGATGCCTAGGTAATGGTGGCTATAAATGGAAATAATGGCTAATTGGGAAAAGTAATCAATTACGCATGGTAAGGGGGTTGGGTGAGTCACATCAGTTTTTATGTCATTTAAGTGATATGCAACATGTACAAGGGAAGCATGTTCCTTTTGATGATTACCTCATGTGTCGATTCGAGTCATTCATCCCTTCTTGGTTGGCCTGCCGTCACAGATCATTGCGTTGGATATCGAGTCATATCAGTCGTTGGTGCATTAATGAACTAATGTTATGGTGAGGTGGCTCTTAGATGGGATATCACCGCATCAAAAAGTGTTCCCACGTTTGCAGGTGTCTCCATGTCATAGGTTTCACCATGCCACATGACTCTCATTCACTACTAGCCATGCATTGTAATATGTCGCAGTGTCGAGGTGTTGCAACGACACATGGTATTGTAGCATAACAGTGTGTTGCAACATCGTGGGGTGTTGCGGCATTGGATCGTGTTGCAACAATTGATGGTCATGTTGCAACAAATAAAGGTATTATAACATCAAACTATGTTGCATCAACTGATGGTTATGTTGCACCAACTAGCAGTTGTGTTGCAACAACTAGCAGTCGTGTTGCAACAACTGATATTCGTGTTGCAAAAACTGATATTTGTGTTGCAACACTTGAAAAATGTGTTGCGACAACTGAAAATTATGTCACAACAACATCCATCATGATCCATATGCCCATATTTAGAGAAAAGATCAGAGAGATCCTGCAATAATGCAATTTCATGAACAATGGGGGCCTGACATAACCATCGTAGAAATCATGGAATTGCCCCATTGTTCATGAAGTTATTGAAAACAAATAGAATTTATTTATCGATATATAAAATTATTTTTTATTTTTTATTTTTTTGTTGGGTAGTGTCATCCATTAGATGGTTTCTAGACATTACCATCCTAATTGTTCCCTAAAAGAGTTTTCACAATCAGTTCATATTTTTTTTTTTTAATTATTATTTGGTGAGTGAGGATCCACTCTTGTGAACAATATCAAGGTCAATGTTTCCCCAACCCTTGTTGATACCTCTCAAGAAGGCTTTCTGGGATAGTGAATTTTTGTAGAGTCCGAGTTTGTGCCCATTGGACATTAATGGAGTTCTAGCCTCATTGATGGTTCAAATTTTTATTGCCCCATTATCATATACAACATAAATCTCATAGGGGACCAACCATTGAGCACATAATTTTCCCTTGAAGTCCTTGAATCTAGATTAGAATAATAAGGCCCAATCTCCAACTAAGAACTCCTTTTTCTTTATGAACTTGTCATGCCAATCCTCCCTTTGTTGCTGAATGATGGACCTATGATGTAAAGAAGCTAGGTGCAGTTTATCCAATTCACTAAGTTGGCAGAGGCACTAGCATTGTGCTTCAAACATATCCATGCCTAGTTGAAGTGCAGTCCTCAACGTCTTCACTTTGACCTCTATGGGAAAAATAGCTCACTTCACGTACACCAAATTATATAAGGTGAATCTTTTGGTGTTTCTCCAGGTGGTTATGTATGCCCATAATGCATGTGGAATTTTTTATTCCCAATCCTCAAGATGAAGTTGGACAGTCTTTGTTAAGATGTTCTCAAGGATTTTATTTGTCCCTTCCACCCGCCCATTTTCTTATGGATGATATGGAATGGTTATAATGTGCTTGATTTGATAGAGTTCTATAATGGTTATGATGTGCTTGGAGGTAAATTGAGCTCCCCATCTATAACGATCTCCCTGGCAATCCCATACTTGATGAATATTTCCCTATGGGGAAATTCTTCCACAACTTGTTATGTTGCTGCTGGGAGGGCCTTTGCTTCCATCCACTTTGTAACATAATTTATGCAAACCAATATGTAGGAGTTTTTCCTGGAAAGCAGGTTAATATATCCTATGAAATCAAAGGCCCATTTCTCAAAAGGTTTCACTACCAGTTATGTATGTAGATGCATTTCGTCTGACTGAACTGAGTGTCCCATCCTATAGAAATTGTCACATATTTTTATATATTCCTTGGCATCATGAAATATAACGGGTCAGTAATACCCAAGGTGAATTATTTTATAGCATGTCCTCTTGTTCGCGAAGTGTCCTCCGTAGGGCCCATCATGACATGCCCTCAATATGCCATAAATCTCTTCTTCCCTTACACAACATCGGATGATGGAATCCAATAATGTGTAGAAGATACATCCTTTGATCCAGGGATACCTATATCTTTGCTTGATGACCCTCTATCATTATTTTGGCGATAGGTGTGATGGAAGTTTTCCTGCAATTAAGTAATTAACAACATTTGCAAACCACAGTGAGTTAGTAGATAGTGTGAAAATATTCTTAATAAGAAAAGTGTCCTTGACTGGGGGTGCATTCCCATCATTGACAAGCTGAGAAAGAAAGTCAACAATGACATTGTCCTTCCTTGTTTTTTCCATGATGGTACTATCAAACTCTTGTAACAATGGTAAACATTTGGTCACCCTACCATGAGTGATATGTTTATTCATCAAATATATTATGGCAACGTGATTAGTGTGTATGATTAAATGATATCCAATTATGTAATGACGAAACTTATTTATAGCATGGATGACAACAAGAAACTCTTTTTTCATAACTCTATAATTTAGCTCAACAATTGTAATATTCTTACTGATAAAGTATATTTCATATGGCTTACATGATTCTTCTTGTTGTCCAAGCACAACTCCAATGGAGGTGTCCGATGCGTTCATGGATATGTGAAATGGAAAGGACCAATTTGATCCCCTTAATATAGGTGTTGTTTTCAATTTCTCCTTAAGTTATTCAAAATCACTCTAGCACCTATTAGTCCAATTGAATTCAACCTTCTTTGTGAGAAATAGGAATAAGGGGCATGCAATTTTTATAAAATTTTCCATAAATCGTCTATAATATCTAGCCTTCCCTAAAATCTTATTACCTCTTTTTGTGTTTCTGGGGGAGCAAGATTAAGAATTACCTCTATATTTGATGGATTGACTAGTATACCTGTTGGAGAGATGTGATTCCCTAGGAAAATACCTTTTGTTAACATCATGGCACATTTTTCATTTCTAAGAGAAATGTTGGACTCCACACATCTCTTAAGTACTTTCTTTAAGTGAATGATAATTGATATGAATGTGTCATTGTATGTCATGAAATCATCCATGTACACTTCTATGCATTCATGAATGAGATTGGAAAATATACCAAGAACTTCCATTTGAAAGGTAGTCGGAGCATTGCAAATTCCAAATGGTAACACCCTATATGCAAACATTCCCCATGGGAAAGTGAATGTGGTCTTATCTTGATCCTCAGGTTCAATTTGAACTTGGTTGTAGCTGCTAAACCTGTCAATGAAAGAGAAGTACTTCTTTCCGACAAATGTGTCCAACACTTGGTCAATAAAGGGTAGGGTAAAATGGTCTTTGTGGGTGGATTTGTTTAACTCCATATAGTAAACACAAACCCTCCATTTACCATTATTTTTGGGAACTATAACTAGAGGTGAGACCCATTGGCTATCAGAGATAGGATAGATGAAATTTATGAAGAGAAGTTTCTGTATTTCTTCCTTAACTATCTCCTTTAATGCTAGGTTCATCCTGCATTGCAGTTGGTGAATGGGTCTAGATTGTTCTGTGATGTATATATGGTGTGTACACAAGTATGGGTGGATTCCCTTCATATGTGTATAGTCCCAAACGAAAGCATTTCTGTAATTTCTTAGGACCTCAATGAGTTTATTCTTTTGTGATTTAGATAGCTCCCAGTTGATGTTCAAAAAATTTACTGGGATAATATCTACAAGCTCTGCTAGAGACTTAAGGATTTTAGCAATCGATGTCTCTTATGGTATTGATGGTGCATCATCCATGGAAATGTTTTCTTGAGCATGTATGCTCAGGATCTGGTTAAGTGTATGTCGAGAATATGATGAGACATAAGCTATGAAATCATTGATCTCATCATCTTTTGTCTTCTTCCTGACAACAAGGTATTGGTATACTAAAAAATACTTGTTGGGAAGCCTACTCATATTCATCCTCCTCCTCATCCACCAAAATGGGTGCTTCTAGGTTGATGTCGAGCTTGGATGGGGGGTACAAAGAGATTTTCTTTGTTGAACTTCCATGAAATTTTTTCATGCTCCTAGATCTACATCCTATATAGGTTTCATCGGTTGCTAACCATGGTCATCCTAGAATAAAGGGGTAGCCACCCAAGGAAGTCTTGGGTTGAAGGACCATAAAATTAGCTGGGTACTCCTAAGAGTCCACTAAGATCACCACATATTCTAGGATACTCTATATTTTTACAATGGATTAGTATGTCGGTTATAATACTACTAGGATTTGTTTAAGGCCCATCAACCCTAAGGTTCTCATGGTTTCCCGAGTCATAACATTGATGGCGACCCTTAGGTAAATTAAAGTATTAGGGATGGTGGTCTTGTTGATCTAAATGTTGACTATGGGATTGTCAAGGTATGAATACTTCGCTGTGGAAACCCCACTGAGCATTAAGTTTACCAATTTTCCTATCACATGTACTGTATAAGGATCTTTCCTTTTTTTGCTCAATCTTCATAGGAATAATTACATAATGGATTTTAAGTAGATTGGGATGTATTTATATATTGGAAGAGAGGTATTCAAACACACATTCTTGAGTCCCCCCGAAGAAGTTGAATTCTGGTTGAGTACGAGGTTTGCTAATTTTTAGTGTTTCTGGAAAAGGTGGGTTTTGCATCTCCTTCTTGTCCCAATTTAAGTTCAAAGTAGGGGGTTGTTTGGTTGAGATATTTTTAGGTGGATCTTCTTCCTCATAGTATTCTATAGTTACATGTGAGTCTTTCTTATTTATGGTTTTCCTTGATCTTAAGTGTATATCCTAACATTCCAGGGAAGAGATAGAGTAAGCAAGGTAAAACGAGAATCTAACAACATATGCTTGTTGTGTTGGTTTACTATTAGGGTTAGGGATAGGTTGTGTAAGGATTTGTGATCTCAGAGGAGGTTGGTTAGGTTGTTGGAGTTGAGGTGGAGGTTGGGGAATGTAGGCTGTTGTGGTAGTGGTTGTTGAGCCCCCCTGAAAGGTGGGTTTCTACACCCATGCACCCAAGGATTTTTTTGGGGTGATGGAGTCATATATTGAGAGTTGAAGGGATTAGATGGGTACCACTGTTGGGAAGTATATTTCATGGAGGAATTTATTTTTAAATTGTAGAGTATCTAATTGGGAGCTTAAGGAGATGAATATATCTATTTTGAAATCCTTTAGCATATTCCAAATATTCTCTTAGGTGACTCCCCTATTGGCTATTTTATTGATCCTTGTCAGTGTGTCCCTCAGCCCTTTTCCTGGCCTTGAAGTCCCTCTAGATTATATTTGACATAGATTGCAAATAACTTCGTAAGGATTTTGGTATATCAAAAGTTCCCATTATGTTCAAGATATCAATACGATCTTCTTTGAATCCTCTTAGCGACAATATTCATTTAGCCTCTGGGTCCAACTAGTTTTTTCTTCAACACTATAGATTATAATTCAAATGTTCCATGAATTATTCTATACACTCATCCTCCTTCTCAATCATTCTGAACACTTCTTCTCGATGAACCTTATCCTTGCAGTAGTCCTAGTAGCTTTCGAGGAACACATTTTTCATTTGTGCCCATGTGGTGATGCAGTTCCCACCAATTCCCATGAACCATCGGAGGGCAACGTTCTTAAGGGTGGTCTAAAAGAGATTTATCTTGTGAGCACCATAAATTTAATCATAACTTCTGCAGAGGACATCAAATTCGAACAAAAATGTGTTTGGATCCTCGGTATCCAAGCCATGAAAGTTTGGCAATGTAAAGCATGGAATATTCTTCATTTGACTCACCCTATCTATGTTTCTGATTGTAAATTCAAAGGTGACGACTTCTATATTTACTTCATGGTTTATTTTTTTGGTCATTTCTCTTATAAACTGTAGGAAATTGTCCTCCTGCTACTATGGGAATTTTGTAGGACTGATTGGATCATGAGGCATTTCAAAGTCATGGCGCGACCCTTCATTCGTTGGAGAATCCCCAGAGAATAATATTTTTACCTATACAGAGGATGCAACCTGGGTTTGATGTGATGATTTTGTGGAGGGAGGTTCAAGCTTATTTTCCTCCAGGGAACTAACTATTGGCATCATATAATTGGACTGGTTGGATCCCCTCATTGAGTTTTTTTTCCTGCAATGTTAGTTTGTGGGGGTTTCTTCTCAAAACTATTGAAGCAACCTTTTGGGTCTCTACTTCTTCTCATGAGATTTTGAAAAGCATCTTATTTTAACCAAAACTAACACTCATGCCAAAATCACACAACAACTCAGAATTCAATTGAAAAACAAGAATTAGAGGATGTATCCTGGGCTATATGTGATGATTCTATGGAGGGAGGTTTATGCTTATTTTTAGCCAAGGAACTGGTTGTTGGCATGAGATAACTAGGTTGGTTGGATCCCTCTCCTCCTTTATTTTTTTCCCTGCAATGTTAGTTTGTGGGGGGTTCTTCGTAGAACTCTTGAATCGACCTTTCGAGTTTCTACTTCTTCTCATGATATTTTGAAAAACATCCTATTTTAACCGAAACTAACACTCATGCAAAAAGCACACACCAACTTGAAATTCAACCGAAAAGCATGAATTAGAATAAAATCACACAAATACAAACAAATTCTTCTAGCTAAGTATGCTTCTAGATATAGGAAAGAAAGAAGTTGCATTGTTGACAGTTCCCCGATAACGACATTGAAAATGGAGGGATTTTTAATTACCTTTCTAATTCCTTAGAAAGACATTTAGAAATTTTTTTTCATTTAATTGTCAATATCGAATTCATTTGTAATGGCGGGAAACTTTCATGCACTGTATATGCCAAGGAAAATCATTCAAACACTATTCTAGCTATGAAGTTGTAGCGAGAGAAATTGATTAGATGAAAGGTACAAGTTATCTTTCAACAAAGTCACCAATTCTAGCAAAATATTTAATAGTATGTGCTATCACAACTGAGCCTAGAAGCACTTAGGGCTGTGACCCCTAGCTAAGTGAAAAAATGAAAGTAGTAACAACGAGCTAATCTAATTCAACCAACATGGAGGCACTTGGTGTTGTGATCCTCATTGAATGTAATTGAAATAACAACTAATCTAATTTAACCAGCCTGGAAGCCCTTAGGGATGTGACCCCAGTCTAAATGTAATTGAAAAAATCAAGAGTATAATCTAGTTGCAGAAAACAAACTCGACCGACTACTGATTCTAAATGGTGACTGCGCGAAGAAATATTTTCTTCTTTTCAATCTTACAATTTTAAAAGAGATCTGCATAAAATATCCTGAAATTCTGTTGAGTATTTAGAAGTACACTAGATTAAATTAAGAGGTGAATCAAATAAACATAATAGCAACAAAATGAAACATAATATTCTAGTGTTGCAACAATATGGGAGCCATAACCAAACACATGAGAAACCTGTAAGTCAATCAAAACATAAATTGAATCTACACTACAATAAATAGTACAATAATACTTGACTAAACACTACTGCATTTGGGTCAAATTCTGACAGCGCGTTCGACGCAATTGCCACTTTCTATTGTTGGAAGACCGACAAACCTCAGACCCCCTCAAATGTCATTTCACATGACTTCATTTTTTCGACGACCTAGTTTTCATCTATATTGTGACGTTTCAAACGTGGAAAGAGCGACGTTGCAAACATCACAAGAGAGACGTTGCAAACGTGGCAAGACCAACGTTTCAAATGTGGCAAGAGAGACATTTCAAACGTGGCAAGACCGACGTTTCAAACATGGCAAGTGAGACGTTGCAAACGTGGCAAGTGAGATGTTTCAGACGTGGCAAGAGAGACCTTCAAAGGTGGCAAGACCGACATTTCAAACATGGCAAGTGAGACGTTTCAAAGGTGGCAAGAGATATGTTTCAAAGGTGGCAAGAGAGACATTCTGAAGGTGGCAAGACCGACAGGATGAGGTATTAGCTCCGACGTGGTTGCTATGGGAGCGACAATCTTGGAGGTGGAAAGAGAGACGTCTTGGACGTGGCAATAGAGATAGGAAGAGAGTGAAAGACGTCACAATTTCCACCTTTGTGTAGGTATTTAAAAAAGAAATGCAATATCAATATCAAGACCTAATAGTCATTCCAAGCCCAAAGGAGGAGTAAGTCATATAGGTGTCAGCTAGTGACAACATACATGGAAATTTCTTCCTGCTTCATTAACATTTTCTTCAAAATTAAATTTACGACAAC
>SNQJ01S0003338.1:61362-85321 GCA_010110895.2 Picea sitchensis
AGGATCCACCTCATTGGACATTGGTGCGTTAGCCCAACTTGTTTCAACACCTTTCCACATGTTCAATGACCATGACCGTTGGTATTTTGACTTGGTGAACATACTAAGGTGACCGTTGGAGGGGAAAACCTAGTTTCCAAAACATTGCAATTGCGGCATACATTTTCACAAACGTGGCAAGAGCGACGTTCCAGTGGAAAGCGTGGCAAGAGCGACGTTAACGTGGCAAGATTGACGTTAACGTGGCAAGAGAGACATACATCTTCACAAACGTGGCAAGAGAGACGTTCCAGTGGAAAACGTGGCAAGAGAGACGTTTCAGTGGAAAATGTGGCAAGAGCGACGTTAACGTGGCAATACCGACATTAACGTGGCAAGAGAGATGTCAACGTGGCAAGAGCGACGTTATCGGGCAACATGAATTTTTTTTTTAATAAATTTCCTCTATTTTGTGACAATATGGACAATTTTGTCCATAACGCCTCAAATAAAACATCAGAATTTTTACAATATGTAGTAGTGAAACCTCCCTAGGCAAGGCACTGGTGGAGTTCTTCAATGACACATAAAAATTCAGATATTCATGAACACAGAATAATTGAAGAGGGATCAAAACAATAATTTTATTATCAGAGGAGAAGAATTCAGATTACAATCATTGATTTCCTTTACTCAAATCAAGCTGGGTTCTTATACAATTCACACCATTCCTTCCTTAGCAAGAAAGAGTTAAGGGTATCCATGAGGATCATGTTGCAATCACTAGTGGAAGGGACTGAAAGCCATGTTGCAACAACTGAAAACCGTGTTGCAGTAACTAGTGTTGCAACAACTGAAAATGATGTTGCAACAAGTGGACAATGTGTTGCAGCAACAACCTGATAAGGTTGATGGTGTCACTGCAATAGCTTGAGGGGTGTTGCAACAATGTCTTGGTGTTGTAGCAACTCTTTTTGCAGTGCCTGTGACATTTTCCTAGAACAATATCTTAGCATTCTTCCATTAGTGAGCATAAAAGGTCATCTTTCCCTTAATTACATTAGCAAAACCAATTAGCATGACATAATTTGTGAGGATACATGCCTGAGGAAAACTATATCGTTATATACTCAAATTTACGCTGGAAGGATTGAAAAAGGTGGCAGAAAAGGCAAGGTGAAGGTGTGAAAAGGATGGTGTTTCATATGCTTGTCATGATTATCCCAATAATATCATCAATTTGACTATTTTGGGTGTTTAGATACAAGATCCAAGCATATTATGTGAGAACATGAACACTAGATCTATTCTACTTATCCCTCAATGATGCGATTATTTCTAAAATGAGAGATAACGAGTTGCAAATCAACTTGAAATATATTAAAGTGAGGAAAAATATGAAATGATTAACCTCCTAAAATTGAAAAGTGCAATCTAACTTGAGAATAAATTCAATTAAACTCTAGATTTCTTAAACAAAGAAGGAAAATATATTTTTGAAACATTTCTTTATGATTGGGAAAGGATGGATAAGACCAGTGACCGACTTCCACTTGGGATGTGGGGTCACACTTGGCCTTGCTTGAGGCTCTATCCTCATAGCAAGTTCGGGGTTACAAGCAATACTGAAGTATTCTTGTTAATTTCCCAAATGGAGATACTTGGATGCTTCAAATTTCTATAGGGGAGAAGGGTTATAAATTAAAACCTCTTCTAATTAGAAAAATGGTAGTCTCTACTTGTATCCTAGAACAAGAATTAGAAATCAATCATTTGCTAGATTAAATGTCATAGATCTATAAAGTTAGAAAACTAAAGACTACATGGTATGAATGAACAACTACCTTGTAAGTTTCTCAAGCTATAGAAATATTTTCCTCCTATGGCCTTTTTTGTAGCTCTTTCATCCAAGAAATCTGTTACAACACAAATACTCCTAGTTTCCCTACACAATTAAAACCCTCAAGACAATTCCAAATGGACACAACTTAGCAAAGAATGAGACAAAAGAGTTTCCTACTATTCTCCAACATGTTTACAAGTGAATGAGGGGCTATTTATATAGGAATAGAGCATAACAACCTCATGAATAAAAAAATATTAGATCTCTAACCTCCTAGCCCAAAAATATTAACTCTCCAACAAATTAGAGAGAAATACAATAGAAAATGTGGGCTAGTCAATACAACTCCTCAAAAATTTGGGCTACCTCCAAAACCATGGTCTAAAACCACCACGAGAAAATAAAATGGTCTAGGAAGAGGTGCACTTTTCATAAAATGATTTAATCACCAAGAAGAGGTCACATGTGTGGTCAAAGGAGGCTCATGAACAAGTGTACCCTCCCAAAAGTGTGAAAACCACCTCAACTAAATCCATGATGTATAAGAATACTCAACCAAGTGAGTGCACTCCACAAGAAGGTAATAACCACTAACACGCATGGCACAAGAACTATGTTGCTCCAATAAATGTGTGGTCCAGTCAAGTCATAACCAACTCAACAAACTCATAACCACCTAGAAAATAGTCCAAGTGAATGTAAAAACCTCATAACCAACTCCAACCACCATAACTAACTCACATGTGTGGCCACAAGGTACAATAATGCTAAAAAAATTCACATGTGTTGGAATATTCCTAAAAGAAAACAAGTGTGCCCTCAAGAGGTGGTCTAGGTGGCATACATGATGATGTGGAGTCCCTATCACATTGTCCATAATGATGTGGAGTCCCTATCACGGATCTTAATGAAATGTCATAGATCTCTGAGCAAGTAAACAAATCTCGAGGAATAATACATGGATCCCAATGCAAAGATGCCACACTTGATGCATGTACATGGATGCCAATACAAGGTTCCCACTCATAATGGTGAGTTAAACCCTATTATACAAATTATTAAGTAGTGCACAACAAGTGATCTCTTCTAGCAACATCATAACATTAATTTAATTTTAATATTTGTGTAAGTTTTACCATAAAGGGACAACCTTAACCCTTATTACATGTGACAAATCCTAAGACAAATAGGTATTTCTTAAATCACTAAGTTAGAGGTAGGTAAATATGATGAATAATTTATGGAAGTGGAAGGTGGAACTTGATAAATAATCTGTATTTCTTAGATCACTAAGTTAGAGGTAAGTAAATATGATGAATAATTTATGGAAGTGGAAGGTGGAACTTGATAAATAATCTTTCATAATCATCTATGATGTATAAGACTTCTTTAGGTAGCTTTCATTTATTTCCATGATGACCTTCATGAGGGTGTGCTAGGCTTCATACAGTTACCACATCGACACTTTGTTTTGCTACTTTAGAGTTACCACCTCTACACTTTGTTTTGCTATTTTTTTTATTTGCCTTTTTTCTTTTTGTCTTTTAAAATGTTGGCGTCAGCCAATGGCTAATTATAAGATCCCTATAAAATTTAATTGGATCGTGAATGTGACGATCATTTCGTCATTGCCACATTCACTCAAATTCTCCGAGTTCTACCACGGCCAGACAATATCAAATTCTTCAAACAAAATCTTTCCCTGTTTACATTGCCAGTACTCTCAAACTCCTCAAACTCTACAATTCCGCCATTGCGAGATACACTCAAATACTTCTGAATACAAAATCGACATTTTTGTATCTACAATTTGTTATAGCATTTAAAATTGATATTGAGATTGCTATTTTCAGAAACTTGATAGCTCTATGCACAACAAAAAGGATAGAAGTACGATTATTATTAAGTCTACGGGTAGGATGCGTATTGCATTCTGTTCTGTAAATGGTTGTGGCGTGTTCTCTTTGGAAAGTTGAATACGTGGCGGGAGCCGGTAAATGGCGTCACAGAAAGGAAATCAATAAGAATTTTAAATGGAATTGAATGAATTGACTGTTATAGACATTATAAATGGCGTCACAATCGATCAAATATCAAAGCCAGACCAGTAAGGAAGTACAGAGCTCAGAGGAGAAGAATAAGATCAAGCAATGGATTGCCGCATCAGGCGAACTCGCCCAAAATTAAAGCTGTAAGAAATCTTGAACAGTTTGTTTTTCACGTTTTATCCGGTTTGAAGGTTACGATCTTTCAGCCAAAAATGAACAAAAACGACCGAAGGATTTTGTCAAGAGTTAAGTAAACTCGGAAAATTATTAGAACAGTGCTATAAAGGCTACCAATTCTGTTTCGTGGAAACTTAAAAATGAATAGAAAGAGATACAAGAATTCTTTTCGGCATCTTATTTCTGCGTTTCAGTAAAGCAAATAATTCTTCAAATTTATTATGTCTGCCAAAACTTCACCATGATTTGATGTTGTTTTATTTCTACTCTTTAAAACTCGCGGTACTTATTTCTATTATTAATTAATTTTCTGTGAAAAGAGTACCGTTTCTCTGATGATCTCTTCGAAGTAATTGGTCTTTTGAAGGCATAGAGTCTCTTTTCGTTTTCCGCTTCCATATATCTCTTTCGTAGCAGGGATATTCTTATTTTATTTTGTCTTTAATGTTTTCTTAAACGATTGATCCTTCGTTCTGACTCTTGATTTGCAGTGTTTGGGAGCAAACAATGTGCATATATCTGAATTTAGTCAGGAAAATCTGCCTACCGGACTCAACAAGTAACGAAATCGAAAGCTCTTACATTTTCTTGCGCATACAGCATATTTTAAGTCCGTTTCTTTTGAAATATGACATCGAATTCGTGGACACGATCCGCAGGATCGACGTCAAATGCTTCGGTAGGGCAACCTAAGGAGATTTCCGTCGTGGATTTAGACGAGAAGTACGCAAAAGTTTTCAGAAAGAGCACATCCGGCTCTTGTCGTCGCTCCTACAGACGTCTTGCAAGGCGTATCCTTGAACCAGACCAGGAAGCGGTTCGAAAAGTCCTCCAATTGACTGAACAAACCGACATTTACAACAATCTCCTTGGAGATTACTTCAATACCAGCGCAGATTCCTCCAATCTGTGCGGCATTCTTCTGGAAAACATCGAGCAAGCGAGATTGAGTTATAATCGCAGCGTCAAGCTTGTTGTGGAAACAGTGCCTATTTTAGGAAACTTCACAGAAGATCAACATAATTTAATAATACAGGAGTTTATCTTCTTTGTCAAACTGGAAAATCCATTCGCCTCTTCGGCAGCACAGCTTTTCCAGAATATCCGAGAACAATCCGAAGATTTGCAGAGCCAACTGGAGCTTAATCGGGAAAAGGTTCGTGAAACTCTTCAATTTCTTATACAAAATCTTCAGTTGAGAAAACCTAAAATTGTCTGAAGATTCTTCCAGAACCACGCAAAATTGTTAAAGAATTTCTGTACTACTAAATCTGATTTTGCTTTTTTCCTTCCAACTACACACTCTCAGTTTGATGCAGCAGCTAAGGAAACGTATATACTTAACAGAGATCTGGACACCCTGAGCCGACTTGTGAGGCAGCTGCACGACGAGGGCGAGCACAATAAAGATATGATGAGATTTTGCTTGCAGAGAAAGGATGAGAGACCGCCTGTGGAAGAGGTTGTGAAGATATTGAAAAGAAAAAATAGCAGTTTTAGAAAGCAGTTGGATGACTTGGAAGAGTACGTTTACTTTTGTTTTAAAAGTATTAACAGAGCTAGGAGCCTTGTGATTAAAAAATGTAAACGCACCAAGTTCATTCGTGAATAGCTGTAAGATAAAAGTAGTGGTGAATGACAATAGGACAAATTCAGTGCCGAATAACTATAAGATTCGGGCCTTGAACATTGTTTATAAGAAGTTTTTGTCGTGTGCCAAATTTGTCATAGACCTGGTATCATCTACTATACTTTTTTTTTTGGTTATATATTTGGTATACTTTTTTTTTTGGGTATATATTTGGTTTCATTTAGCATGATTTCTCGTGCTTGCCAGACAAATGCGGGTAGCAATAAGTGCTCGGCTGCAGAGCATTTTATTGCTCCCCTACAATTATGGGGGTGAGATGTACGTTTTACACTGTTCTAATTCCTAATTCCTTTGGATGTGCAAATATTACACTTGTTTATATATTTTTTTCATTATATTTTGGATTAATATAATTTTTTGTTAAATTTATATCACATTAAATATATATAAATATTAAATATAAATTTGGATTAAATTATATTATATTAGAATATTAGTGTAATTATTATTAAAATAGAAAAATAAAATTTAATAATAAAAATGAGAATTTCACCAATAAAAAGTTTTATAACCAAATTGGTTATTAAAGTGTTGGGACACGTGTCATACATCTTGCAATGCTTTTGTGGAGTAGGGAATAAATGCAGAATAGTGGTAGAGAATAACTTGCTCGTGGGTTTCAACATGTAAAAATTTAAAACCATAAATGGTTTATGGTTTTATTATATCTATTTATTCAATTTTAGGGTAAAGAAAAACATAGTGCGCAAGTTTTATCTTATTATTATGTTGTGAAAATTTATCCACAGTTATGCATGTCACTAATGAATACTCATATTGAGAACACAAAGACTATGTATTTGAGTGTGCTTTACAGTGTGGTGTTTTTCTAGGAGACAGAGTTTTCTCCAAGAAATTTGGTTGTTAGTGGTTTGTTGTTTATTTCATTTGTTTGCAACTATTATTTAATCATTTTGTGCATATTATTCTCTCATGGATTAATGTAGAAAACATATTTTGCACCTCTCCTTCCTTTCATTTGGAAATCATCACCATATATTCAAGGTGTTAATGATCCAGATTGGATCATTATATTATTTGTCATCTATCTTGATGCTTTTAGAGTGGAAAAAATTGGAGGAATCAACTTGCAGGGTAACTTTAGTGGAACCTTCTAGTTTGGAAAATTGGGGTCTGAAACCTTTCAGAGCGATTTTGAGGCATTAAATGGTATTTTCTAGTGTTACAATGTTAAAAGCATCTTCCCACTCCCTTAATGGTGTTCTACTCTTCGAGACCTTTCCAATAGTGCATCAAACACCTCAACTGGAGCTTGCATGCAAAAGCTATGTCTCCCACAAGTTGATCTACCTTGTTGACCATTATGATACAAGTGGATGCCACGTTAGCCCCCATCACTCACATATTTGGGGATAGCCACATGTTGACTTTCAATAAGATTCTAGAAGGTCCAAACGTGATTACTAATTAAGGGTTGAGGAAGTCAAAACCCTAACCCTATGAGGAAAAAGGGTTCCACTATTTGTATTATATTTTGTTTGATAGCTAAGAAAAACATCTGAGAGTGGTGTTTTGTGGGCATAATAGAGAAGGAGGAGGATTATCTAGTGGTCGTCCAGGACACAGTGTCAAAATGTAGCTCCATAGTGAGTTCTCATTTCTTTGCATGTGTATTTTACAACTGAAACAAAGAGAACAAAATATAGGTTTGACCTTCTAGATGGGTTTTCTCACGTATTGGTATTCCCATGTCAAATCTTGTGTTTATTTGTGAATGGTGTGTGAGTATATATTTATAATCTTTGTTTTTCGCATTTAAGCTATTTCGTACATTTTAAGCGGGAAACCAATAATTAAAGAATCTAAAATATAAAGGAAATTAACCTTCACAATAAATATTTCAGTGTTTTATTAGATCTGTTGTGATGAATTGTCCATTGGAATATCCATAATAGTTTATAGATCATATTGGTATTAGAATAGGTTTTCTTGGGATATTTATGGAAAGTTGCAGGGATCAAATAATCGATTTAAGAAGAAAGTTGCATAACCCTATCCATGGCCAATGAGTTTGTTCATAACAACATTTGAGATCGAGCAAAGGAGGGAATTGTGAGGTTGGAAGAGCAAGTTGCTAACATATCTCGCAATATGTCCCTCCTAATGGTATCACTAGCAAGCAAGATCAGACCATTCAGAGAAGTTGGAGGCTTGAAATCAAAGATTGAATAAGATAGGAAACTAGGGGATAACAAGGACCTAGAAAAGGTGTCGCAGAAAGAACCCAAGAAAGAGAAACTGAGTTCTAGTACAATAAAACCTTCACAATATTTGTTCAAGAAGGAATTAAAAGTGGACATAAAGCCATACCAAGGTGATATCAATGCATTCAAACTAAATCATTAGCTGTGGAAACTGAAATTTTATGTCAATGTTCACCATATAGATGAAGAAAAAAATATATCATTTTCCAGACCGAAGTTAGGGGGGCATGCTTTAACTTGGTGGGAAATCCATACAGAAACACTTAGGCTGGAGGGTGATCCACTAGTAAGTAGGTGGGTGGACTTCAAAACCCTCATCAAGTCCCAATTCTATCCTATCAAGTATGTAGAAGACCAATGGATCTAGTGGCACTACTTTAGGTAGAAGCAAGGGAAGAGTGTATAGGAGTACACCATTGAGTTCAAAAACATGGCCATCATGCTGAGTATCTATCCCAAGAGCCTAGATGTACTCCTCAAGTATCTAGTTGGTATACAAACTAGCCATCTATGAAAGAAAGTGATGCATTTCTAGACAAGGATAGTGGATGAGGCATGCATCAGACACAATATCTAGAAAACATAGGCCACAAGAAAGGGAAGCCAAGTGGTTCCAAGAAAAAAGAGCACCAAGAAGCCTCCAAAGAGGGGAAGAAGAAGTGGAAAGGGGGAAAGGATAAGAAGATGGTTTCCATTGAAAATTAGTGTAAGGATCCCAACAACCATTGTAACCATCGAAATATTGATGGGCACATTGAGGAAAAGTATTGGAAACTACATACAAAATTGAACTTGAAGAATTGTAAGAAAGATGCAAAGAAAAAGAGTATTCTAACCACAAATATGATCAATTAGGTTGAAATCATATCCAATGTGGATGAGAATATTGTCTACACATCAGTGTAGAAGGAGGTGAATCTGAGTACCCTTCATCACCAAGAAGAGAAGGAGATGACCAAATCTTCCACATCAAGATCTAGGTAAAAAAGACCAAGATAGACGCCCTGCTTGACTCTGGTTCATAGACTAATATCATAGAAGTAGACCTGGTCAACAAGATTGGATTGGAGGTTTGTGATGATCCTATCACGTATCCTTTGAGATGAGTAAACAATGATGCAAAGATCAAGGTAACAAAAAAATGTAAGATTAAATTTGTTGCAAGTGTTGATTTTATTGATGAAGTGGAATTGGACATAATACCCCTTTACATATGCAGAGTAGTGTTTGGAAGCCCTTACATGTATATGAGGGATGTAATATTCATGTAGAGAGCCAACCAATACCAACTAATAAATTATTGGAATTCTTACATCATCAATGTGCAAAAAGACAAGTCAAAGATATCACTAGTAAGTGCCAACCAAGCCAACAAGTTGATTAGTTCCATTAAGAAATATGTTTTACTTTTCTTAATACAAAATTAGATTGAGGATGAGTCGATAAGAGTAAATGCATCCCCGGAGGGGTGTACTAAAGAGAAGAAACATCAACTGGAGGAGTTTCTATAGGAATACATAAGAGTGTTCCATGATCCTAAAAGGATACCACCCAAGAGGGAAGTGGAGCATAAAATACAATTATTTCTGGACTCCACATTGCCAAATATTGGGTTATATAGACAATCCATTATGGAAGAAAATGAAGTGAATAAGTAGTTACAATAACTGTTGGAGTAGGGTGTGTTATGACTAAGGACCTCACCTTGTGGGTCACCTATCACAATTGTACCAAATAAGGATGGGAATTGGTGAATGTGCATCGACTATAGAGCATTGAAAAAAATTACACTAAAAAAAATCAATACCATCTTCCTAGAATCGATGATCTGTTAGATCAGTTGCATAATGAAAAATATTTCACCAAGTTGGATCTCAAATCATGATACTACTAGGCATGCATGAAGAAATAAGATGCTTGGAAGACTACCTTCAATACAAGGCAGTGTTTGTATAAATGGTTGGTCCTGCCATTTGGTTTATGTAATGCAGTAGCTACATTTATGATACTGATGAATGATGTATCACACAAATATCCAGATTCATTTGTTATAGTCTAATTGGATGATATAATGGTTCATAGTGCTACCTGGGAGGAGCATGTCTCACATCTCATGCAAGTGTTAGAGACTATGAAGAATCACCAACTGTTGGTTAAGCTCAATAAATGTGATTTTTCTTAGCAGTCTTTAGTGTATTTGGGGTATGTGATCAATGGAGGGGAGCTCAAGATAGATCCCACAAATATGGAGGTCATCATGAAATGACCGATTTCTACAAATTTCACTTAAGTTAGGAGTTTCGTCGGGGCAACACATTACTTGCAGAAGTTTGCATCTTTATTTTCAGTAGTAGTTGCACCACTTCACATGATAACATCAAGTGGTAAGAGTTTCTAGTGTGGGACGAATCAATATAAGGATTTCGATGAGCTAGAAAAAAATATTAGTGAAGCACTAGTTCTCACATCACCAAACTTAAAAAATCCCTTTGAAGTGGAGACAGATGCAAGTGGGTATGCCATGGGAGAAATTTTGATGCAAGGAGGAAGACATGTGTGCTATCATTCTGAAATATTCCATGGGGAAATTCTCAAGTACCCTACCTATGACAAATAACTCTATGCCCCGGTTCATGTTGTCAAGAATTATAAGCATTGTCTGATGGACAAGGATACCATCAACCACATAGATCACTAATTGCTACAATATTTTTAGGCCCGAAGTAATATACAACAAACCAAACATTACAAGTGGATGGGGTTTTTACAACAATTTCATCTAGTCATCAAGTATAAGAAGGGAAACAAAAATAGGTTGGCAGATATTTTTTCAAGGCCACCCACATCCAAGATTATAGGTTTTTGAACTTTGGTGAACATGAAACCTTTTACCCATGATGAATACATAGAGGCATACATAGAATATGAGGACTTAAAGGATGTGTTTAAGCAACTATAGGGCTATAGAATAAGGTGACGACAAATTTTTCTATCATTTATATAATGGGTTAACTTACAAGCTCAACAATATATGTTTCCTTAAAGGTGAACAAATGTAGCTCATCATAGAGGACCACACCTCCAAGGTTGTAGGACATTTTGGTGGGGGGAAGATAGTTGAAAACTTATAAAGACTATATGGTCCTTGTAAGAATATCAAGGCTCTGTGCTATGGACCATACATGATCATTTACTCAATAGTGAATTTGGAGAATCTCAAACTCTACGAGCCTTCCATGTTGGATCAGGAGGAAGAGTAGGCCCTACCTTACATATAGGACTTAACACTAGATGCTCAGATAGAGTTGAAAGAGGACATAGTTTGAAGAAGCTATCTAGAACTATAAGACAAGGACAACATAACCTTAGATAGATTGGGTTGAAAGGACAATTTCTAGGAAAAGAAAAGTGGTACTCTAGGGAGAAGGTAGAGGAAAAATTTCCTCACCTCATTCAATAAATATTTTGGGGACCAAAATACTCCCTAAATTGGGAGGTATATATTGGATCAATGTATTATTTCCATCTATATCGATGTTTGCAGAGTGGAACAATTTGGAGGAATTAACTTGCAGGGTCACTTTAGTGGTAGGTTCGAGTTTGGAAAATTGTTGTCCAAAACCTTATGGAGTGATTTTGAGGCATTAAAAGTATTTTCTAGGATTACTATGTTTGAAACTTGTGCCCACACCCTTGGCATTATTTTATTCTCTAATACATTTTCAATGGTGTTTCAAACACCTCAATTGGAGCTCGTATGCAAAAGATATCCCCCCTGCAAGTTGACCTACTTTGTTGACCACCATGGTATGAGTGGATGCCACATTATCCCCCATTACTCATATATATGGGGCTAGATACATGTGAAATTTCAAGAATATTCTAGAAGGTCCAAACCTGATCACTAATTAAGGGTTGAGGAAGTCAAAACCCTAACCCTAGACAACTATCAAGCTATGTTAAATAATAGGTTGCTAGGAGGGAAAGAGTTCCATTATTTCTCAAACACTGTTTTTACCCCTGCATCATCCATTTTTCTTACAAAAATCAAATTTATGGACAACCCTAAGATGTGTAGAACACCAAGGAGTGTTCTAATCATTCTATCCATGAGCTTCAACTTGACTTTTCCTTGTCCTATGATTTTGGCTATCGAGTCATCACCTAGGAAAGCATAACCTCCATCATACCTTTCATATTTTCAAAACTACTCCTAGTGAGGAGTCATACGAAAGGATGCACCCGATTCAACCAACCATGCCTCATGATTTGCATGTGTGCTTGAAGAAGCCAAGTAGACATTCCCTCCTTCCGTGGAGGTTTCTGCTTCTATAGAAGGAGCTCTTCATATCCCTACCCTCTCTCAACACTTTTGGATCTACATTGTTTCTTGTAGTGCCCTTCTTTTCCACATCTCCAATATACCTTTACAAATTTTCTGAAATTTTTATATCGTTGCTTATATTTAGATCTCCCACTTGAGGACTTAGATCTATTTCTTTTATGGGAGTGTCCTCTTGCAAATAAGGAATTTGTGCTCTGTCCTTCCATCATTAGAGTAAATTTGCTCGAAAAATGAGTCTTATAAGAAAAATTGTGCTTGTTGAGTTGGAAATTCAATAGCAAATAGAATTTCAAAGAATTGAGTCAACCATAATAGTTGACTTGGACTTTTAAAAAGTCAAGGATGATTATGTGTTATGTTTCTATTTGACAATATTTAACCATATGTACACCTCAACTTAGATAAGATCTTGGTGAGATTGTCTCAAGATATGTTCAATATCTTTGAAATACTTAATATGGAATATTTTATATTATTAATACTTTTGTTATTTATTGTATGATATATATTATCATTTATTTATTTTCCATTATTATTATATATCAATAATAATATGTGCTTCCATTATATATTAATAATGTATTGTTATTATATTTCATTTTCAAAATATTTGTCACACTACCAACCTTCCTAACCTTTCAACTCAACAAAAGTATGGTGATCTTGGAAAGCTTCTCTTAATGCTTTTCGAGCACAGAAACAAAATTCTAAAGAATCACAAGTAATCACTTACCCTCTTAAGGTCCGATAGACCAATTCGGTCTTAGTGAACGTTAATCATCATCATCATTATTTTATTATTTAAAAGTAATATTATATCATATAGTTATTAATTTATAATATTAGTTGTAATATACTTATTAATTTACTATTATATAATTTGTATTATAGCATAATAAAATATAATAAGTATACCTCCATAGACTTTAGAAGTCAAATTGTTGCACGGAGGGGGTCCCTTGTCCCACAATCAAGGGAGTTTATTTCATACACTAATTTGGTGTTTGTGACCTTACATTTTGATTATTATTATTATTATTATTAGAGAGTTAAAACTGGACTTATGTAGGAAACATAGATATCTTATTTTCGGAGGATGTAGCTCTATGGTTTTCCTTCGACGATTTGGGTTCCTCCTGCGGTTAGGTAAATTTTCTCTGCGTGGTGACAAAATCACCTTTCCAGCTCTCTGCTATGACCTATTGCGGGGTTTTTTCGAGGGTTTGGAGTATCTGATGTTTTGTCTCTCGCCCAAATGGAGCCTTTTGTGGATATTATGGACTAATCGGTCGATCTCTCTGAAAACCAACATATATGGAGTCTACTAGCTGGCGGATGGCCCTATCACATAGTGGAGTTATTGGAGGGTTTCTCAAGCTCCGAGGAATTTCTACCTACAGTAAGTATGTTGGAACCCTTACACCCTCCGGGTTCAGGATTACCCAATGCATGAATCATCTCTACGTCTCAGTTGGATCTAGGTATGTTGGTGGGTTTGGATCTAGGGTGGTGTTGTGCCCCCACAACATCCTCCCAATTTTATTGTCTTAGCCTCTATCCAAGACAAGAAATCCGCCCCCCTCCCCCCTTTAATTCTTTGAATCAGAAACCTCTCTCTCTCTCTCTCTCTCTCTCTCTCTCTCGTGCAAATAGCTCCACCCAAGTTCTCCTCACCCTACCTCGCTTTACCACTTCCGATTACTCCTCGGATCACTTATACCCGACAATCCACACTTCGGTGAGTCCCCTCTTCCTGCACTGATGCATAACGTTCCGACGTGCGCATCCTTCTTCCGGCTTTGCATTGACACACCATTGGTTTTTTCATCAGTTCATTGTCTACCTCCCTTTGAACTTGGCTAACGCGCCATCATGCTTCTATCAAACCTCACTGACTCACACCTTCATTATCGACAAAATTCACATGATCAATGTACTCTCACCGATATTGGCCACATTATTATATTCATCATGAGGACGTCACTCACCAGTTGATCAATGATGCTCTCTCCTTTTTTCTTCGTTGCACTGCATATCGACCATGTTCGCCTCTTCGTCCTCGATGCCCTACCCATTGACAAGTTTCCCTCTCTTGTCGCAAATGTGTCAGTGGAAGGATGTCAACCTCTCTTCATTGGAGAGCACATCAAGGCTAATTTGCTTCCTCTTTCCAACGCTGATCCGGTTAATGTAGCCCACTTTCAGATCCCTTCTTGTTGCGTTCATCAATCAATCTCCTTACATTTCCAATGACTAAACTCTCCACACATGTCTAGACAATTGATCAATAATTTCCTATCTCATCTGATTCGCTTCAGATCAAAGTCGTAATCAAGTTCGTAGTGTTCCCCAGTGGATTTCTTTGCACACATGGTACTAGTTTGATTACTTTGCGTTTCCTAACGTTATGAGTAAATCATCACTGTGGAAGCCTTGCCTAGCATCAAATGGGTTAATCACAACACCTACAGGTCTTGCGTTGGTTTTGAAACACACTTTGGGAGAAATTTGGTCCTTTTAGCTCCTAGACAATGCTAAGTGCACTAGACGTCAGTTGGCAGTTTGGCGGATTTATAACTTTGTGCCATTAATGCATAACCTCGGTCTCAATGGGTGGATCAAGATCATGTACATCACATATGACCCAACAACTAACAAAATTAAATTTGGGTGAAGCACCACGAACGTGGGACTTGAACTTTCATTAAAGAAACGTCTTTGGGCACGATTTTTGGGTGTCCGTCAAAATGATTTTTTCCTCCTAGAAATAGGCTATTCATATGATTCCCAACATTACGATTCCAACGCAACTAATGGAATTGAATTCCAAGGCCCGAAAGTTACAAAACCATCACCAAATTGGTGTTTGTGACCTTAAATTTTGATTATTATTATTATTATTAGAGAGTTAAAACTGGACTTATGCAGGAAACATAGATATCTTATATTCAGAGGATGTAGCTCTATGGTTTTCCTTCAACGATTTGGATTCCTCCTACGGTTGGGTAAATTTTCTCTGCATGGTGACAAAATCACCTTTCCACCTCTCAGCTATGACCTGTTGTGGGCTTTTTTCGAGGGTTTGGAGTGTCTAATGTATTGTCTCTCGCCCAAATGGAGCCTTTTGTGGATATTATGGACTAATCGGTCGATCTCTTTGAAAACCAACATATATGGAGTCTGCCAGCTGGCGGAGGGCCCTATCACATAGCGGAATTATCGGAGGGTTTCTCAATCTTGGGGGAATTTCTACCTATAGTAAGTATGTTGGAACCCTTACACCCTCTAGGTTCAGGATTACAAATGTAGGAATCATCTCTACGTCTCAGCTAGATCTAGGTATGTTGGCGGGTTTGGAGCTAGGGTCGTGTTGTGCCCCCACAACATCCTACCAATTTTATTGTCTTAGCCTCTATCCAAGACAGTTAGGGTCAGGTTGTGCCCTGCAACATCCTTAAATTACCCATTGTCTTAGCCTCATCCAAGACAAGAACCTTTAATTCCTTCTCGAATCGAACCCCTCTCTCTCTCTCGTGCAAATAGCTCCACCCAAGTTCTCCTCACCCTACCTCACTTTACCACTTTCGGTTACTCCTCGGATCACTTATACCCGACAATCCACACTTCGATGAGTCCCCTCTTCATGCACTGATGCATAGCGTTCCAACGTGCTCATCCTTCTTCCAGCTTTGCATTGACATGCCATTGGTTTTTTCATTAGTTCATTGTCTACCTCCCTTTGAACTTGGCTAACGTGCCATCACGCTTCTGTCAAACCTCACTGACTCACACCTTCATTGTCGACGAAATTCACATGATCAATGTACTCTCACCGATATTGACCACATTATTATATTCATCATGCAGACGTTGCTCACCAGCTGACACCCTTCCACTTGCATCGTTGCATCACATAATAATGACGCTCTCTCCTTTTCTCTTCGTTGCACTGCATATCGACCATGTTCGCCTCTTCGTCCCCGACGCCCTACCCATTGACAAGTTTCCCTCTCTTGTTGCAAATGCGTCAGTGGAAGTATGTCAACCTCTCTTCATCGAAGAGCACATCAAGGCCAATTTGCTTCCTCTTTCCAACGCTGATCAGGTCAATGTAGCCCACTTTCAGATCCCTTCTTGTTGCATTCATCAATCAATCTCCTTACATTTCCAATGACTAAACTCTCCACACATGTCTAGACAATTGATCAATAATTTCCTATCTCATCTGATTCGCTTCATATCACAGTCGTAATCAAGTTCGTAGTGTTCCCCAATGGGTTTCTTCGCACACATGGTACTAGTTTGATTACTTTGTGTTTCCTAACGTTATGAGTAAATCCTCACTATGGAAGCCTTGCCTAGCATCATATGGGTTAATCACAACACCTACAGGTCTTGCGTTGGTTTTGAAACACACTTTGGGAGAAATTTGGTCCTTTTAGCTCCTAGACAATGCTAAGTGCATTAGACGTCAGTTGGCAGTTTTGGCGGATTTATAACTTTGTGCTATTAATGCATAACCTCAGTCTCAATGGGTGGATCAGGATCATGTACATCACATATGCCCCAACAACTAACAAAATTAAATTTGGGTGAAGCACCACGAACGCAGGACCTGAACTTTCATTAAAAAAACGTCTTTGGGCACGATTTTTGGGTGTCTGTCAAAATGATTTTTTCCTCCTAGAAATAGGCTAGTCATATGATTCCCAACATTACGTTTCCAACGCAACTGATGGAATTGAATTCCGAGGCCCGAAAGTTACAAAACAATCACCAAATATTTCAAGCCTAGTCAACCTCGGCACCCGTGACTTCGATAGAATGCTTGAATGGTGTATCCAGTTATTTTACTAAAAAGGTCTCCCCATTCTCTCTGCAACGCAAGAAACATAAATCAAATTCGATATCGTATGAGCATGTTATTGGTCTTTAAAATCCTCCAACAACATCTGTACATGACTTCATCTTTCTAGTTACACCTCCACACAAAACTAACTGATTGAAAAGTTTATGTTATTCAACTTACATTATTAAATTTAAATCATTTTTGTTTAATTTAAATTTAAAACCTTATAAAAAAACACAAAAATTAAATAAAAGTTTTAAATGAAAAAACAAAATAATTAAAATAAGTTAAATAAAGATTCTAGGTAAAGGACAAAACAATTAAAATAAGGTTTTTATATATATAAAAAAAGGAAATTGTGTGGATGTTGTACATAGAAATATGAGGGTGTGTGACGTGGAGGGGAGGGCCCATGGCCCACGTGCCTCTCCACGTTTTTCCTCTTCTCTTTTTGAAAAACGCACACCCGTTAACAAAACAAAACTGGTCTTAGCCATTAACTAATGTTTGGTCGGCACACTTACCGCCAACGACAACGATATGCTCGGAGAGGTTCTTAATAACTCTAGTGCACAATCGAAAGACTTAGCAGTAACCTCTCCGCTCGTGTTTGGAGTACTTGGTCTTCCTATTGCCCCTTCCATGTTAAAAGTTCAAAATATGGTTGGTGTGGGGAGAAGGGGCGTGGCATGCCACCCCCTTTCCCTCATACTTTAATATGACAAGTGAAATGTGAAGGAATGGAAGGGCTAGCCTCGGCTCATAACTCCCTCTTATTTTAATATTTTTGAAACAATTTAATAATAAATCCTGGAAACATTTTTGATAATAAACCTTAATGAGGTAAGAGTGGGAAGCCCATTTTAATAAATTGTTTAAAATCGCATTTAAACCAAGTGCTATTATATGAGACTAAGTTCAATGTTTGAAGATTCGATTTTAGTAAATTTCGCAGTGCATGCATGACAATGATATAGATGTGAGGTCTAAAATTTGAATTTGGGACAACCGCTTGCTCAGAGAGCTGAGATGAGAGCACACCAACAAGATTATTCAACGAATTTTCATAACTCAACTTTCATCTTTCACTCGGAAAAGTTCATGACTTGACTTCCGATGCAAATCGGAGGATATACCATCAATGCCTCCGAGCAGGCCGAAGGAGTTAGTAATAACTCCTCCAAGCAGGTCGAAGGAGTTAGTTCAAACTCCTTCGAGCATAAGAGAACTACCTCTCGTAAATCGTCCATAACTTTTGACGAGGGTGTCGGTTTTGTGCCTTCTTTATACCATTGGAAATGTATTTTCGATATCTACAACTTTATAGTTATGTGATTTGAGAAATTCCTAACCTATGCTATACTTAGTTTTGGATTAATATCTGACACCTTGTTGACAACCTCGAAGAACACCATAACTTGACCGCGAGCAGAGGAACCATGAATCGAACTCATGGAAGTTTATAAATGATACTTCAATTATTTTATGCCCCATTTATTTGCATTCAAATAATTATTCCTTATATTTTATTTGGATTTACTCTCATCTATTGTATGTTGAATGTTGTCAGGTACTGAGCGAAGGAGGATCGTGCTCAACATTCTCATGATGAAATCTACAGCGAAAGACGATGAAGGAGCAGTGATGGAGGAGAAACAAGGAAATATCAGGAAAATGTATGAAGCAAGGATCTAGAAACTCCATGACGATCAACTATCGAACGCAGGACAACGAAGATGCCCCCATACCCAAAGCCAGTCTTCATGATGCACAAGACACATATGGCTGAAATCCGTGATGACCCACTAGTGTTAGGATACAAATCCGAAATGTAACCATTGGCCTTGTTGCTCATCATCACAAAGAGGATGAGGAAAAACGTTGGAAGATGAAAGGTCACCGAGGGAGACAGAAGGCCAAAGGTCTTATTGAACCTCAATAAATACTAGAATAGAACCCAAAGTAAGGGGATTTTGGATCTTCAAACATTGTACACTTCTAAACTACTTTGGGAATACAATGTCAACTAAATTGGAGAGTTGTCCTTAGAGTTTTCATGTACTATTGCTGGATCTGTTAATATAGAGAAGCCGTCGGGGCCAACTTTTGACTGAGAGAAGGACTTGCATGTGTTGTTGTTTTGTTGTGAACTATTTCAATCAGAGTGTTTGTTGTTCACATGGGCCGTAAGAGCATGTATGTTTATGGACTATTCTGATGCAATATATGTCTTCTTGCAATTTTGTCATTCTTTCTTATAGCACATGTCATGAGCAAATGAGCTACTAATGTATGTGATATAATGACTTATACTATTATGGTTATACATTCATGTGCATGTGTTCCCTGACTTTATTCCTTCATTTCAACTATCTGGGTGAAGCTATTGGTAGAGTTAGTTTCATGTCACAACTCATTCATTTACGTTAATTCACTCCTAGCTAGGATATGTTAGATTAGAATTATATTAGGCCTGCATTTAGATAGTCTTCATCTACATATTCCATTTGCACAACCACCCATCACTCACCCTCATCGGTGGACCGGGCTGTAACCAGTAGAACCAAACCAACAATGGTTGTCGGGCCAGAATCCAGAAGGGTTTTCTATTCCAAATGGTGAGAGGTCTAATTGAGACTTCTTACTGGGGAGAACCCCTTACCATTGTTGGGTGAATTTGGACCCGTCAACAGGTCAGTTCCTATGTCAGATGACCCTCTCACCTCTAGCGATTTCTCTCTTTCCTCAACTTAGGCGATGGTTTCCTCCTCTTTCCTTCCTAACTCTCATCCACTTTCTTTCTCTCTGACTTGTTGTGGTATCCCTCCTACACCGCCTCTGTCTCTTTATGGAGATCCTTGTTACTCTAAGGTACCTGTTTTCACCTCTATTTTCCCTTCTAATACTACTAATCCGCATTCATTTTCTCTCTCCTCTAGCTTGGTTCCTTGCTCCTCTTCTTCGGGGTTGTTGTTTCTCAACTCTCCTCCTGACTTTCCCAAACGAAGCCTTTTCCCTTCCTCTGGATGTGTGGATCTGTTGAATAACAGTTCATGTGAGGCAGGCACCCAGGAGGGTGTTGGTTTATCCATCCCACAGATCTCCACTTTTTCTCAAGTGCATGCTGGCCCTAAGAGAAGAAAGAAAAAGTGTATAGGGCTTGCAAGGCAACTTTTTAGTTTAGCATATGGTGTGGATGTAATAATGGAACAAGCTTCCATCATTAGTGAACTGGCCCTTGTAGGTAGGGCTCGTGGTCGACAGTTCAGTGAAAAAATCCTACATGCATGGGTATTATCAGATTGGAGTCCATCTTTCAAGCCCCCTCCTATTATTCATAGTCTCTCAAAGGGTTGATTTTCGCTGATATTTCACAACCAGGATCATATTGTGGAAGCACTAAAGGGAATTTGAAGTATCAACTCCACCCCCGTTCTACTTAAAAGATGGAACCCGTGTTTTGATGCTTCACGCGAACGAATGGATACTTTCCCTACATGGGTCCGGTTGCCTGGACTCCCAGAGGAATTTTGGAAATAAGAATTCTTCAAGAAATTCGATGATGGCTTGGGGACTTTTTTGGCGGTAGATCTCTCATATGAAGAATCAGGCGCTTATATATGGCAAGAGTCCTAGTATCACTAAATGTTCGGGAAGGGATTCCAAAGGAGGTAAACCTCACAAATGGATCTAGGTGGTATACCCATCAACTCAATTATGAGGGTATTCGTTTTCGCTGTCGTAGGTTCCATGAAGTCAGTCACATCGCCAAATATTGCTCTCTTCCTTTTACTAGGAGAAATAAAAAGGAACGCCTCCCTTTGGGCTCCTCAGACCAGCTTCAGGGTTTGGTCACAAATCCTCCCCGACAGGGCAATGAAAAGGACTAGGACATTGGAATTGACAGTCACGTGTTTCTCCAAAACCCACAGGTAAATACGAGTCAGGCGAGGGATGCGCACATCTCAAACATCATACCCGTCACTTCTTTTCCTTCGGATGTTGTTTTGGATCTCTCCCAGACTTTCTCCATGGATCACTTCATATCTATGGGTATGTTTTTAACCATTCCGTCGTCCATTTATTTTTTATCGCATGCCTTTTCCCTTTTTGGTTTGGAAAATTTGTTTTCGAATGTGAAATTCTCTTCCCCAAAGAGTTGTGTGACTTTGTTCTCCCACTCTCACGTCTTGTACCCTTCCATTTTTCATATTCCCTAGTCCCCAATATTTCTTTCTCCCTCCTCGGTCTCCTCAGAATCCCTGTCATCCTCAGTGAATTCTGAAGAAGAGGCAATTAGATACCATTTGAGATCCCTCTCCATACCATCCGACCCTTCATCCTCTGTGAGATTGTAGGGGTTAGGTAAAAATCCCAGCCCCGATCCAAAAAAGAGCAGGGGGGGGAAATAAGACTTATTCAAAACCTAGTCCAAGGCTTTAATTGATTTACCTGCTAGTTGAAAACTCTCTATTGATGGGGCCCTTAGAGAAGGGAATGGCCCTTGTGGCGGTGAACAATGAAAGTTCTTTCATTAAATTGTCAGGGGTTGTTGAGGCCCTTTAAAAGACTCGCCCTCAAAAGGGTGATTTATTTACATTAGTCTGAGGTTATTTTTCTCCAAGAAACTAAGGGGAGGGAAGAAGTGGTTATTCTTGGTTTTAAAAAAATGCTTCCGAGCTGGGACTTTATGGGAATCAATGCAAATGGCCATTCAGGGGGGCTGGCGTTGGGTTGGATTTCATCCAAAATTAGAATCATTAACTCTTGGGCTCTTGAATCATCTATTGGGGAAGACATTCAGATTGAAGGTCTAGGCTCTGATTTTAGAATTGTAAATATATATGGCCCTTATGACGCCCGTAAGGATTTCTGTGAGTCTATTTTTAAGAATTCTCTCCTTTATGCGGACAATCTTATATTAGGGGGAGATCCAAATTTTTCATTAGGGGATGCAGAGGTGTGGGGACCCAATGCATGACGTGATAGATATGTTGACTTCTTCAATCATATTTTGGCAACAAATGGTCTGATTGACATCGAACCCACTAAAATATGCCCTACTTGGAGGAATAAGAGAACTGGGAATGACAGAGTAGCCAAGCGAATTGATTTATTTCTAGTTGCTGAAATCATTTTGGATCTTCCTGTCCAATTTAGGAAATGGTTTGACTTGGGGGGTGAATCAGATCATATTCTTATTATTTTGGAAATTGTTGGTGAGCCAAAGAAGCGAGCAAGCCCATATAAATTCAACCCATCATGGATTGCGGATGACTCTTTCAAAGCTTTGGTCTCCGAAAATTGGATTCCCTATGATGTTAGCTCGGGAACTCCGGCTTCGATTCACTTTGCTAAGAATTTAAAAAGGATAAAACAATTAGCTATCCCTTGGGCCCATGAGAAGAGAGTCAGAGAAGATCGAGAGCTTCGGGAAGTAGAAGCTCAGATTGAATAGATAGAACAATCGATGGATGGTGGTTTTCTTTTAGATGACATGAAAGAGTCTCTCAAGGCCCTTGAATCTCGAAGGAAAAATTTGCTGGAAGAACAAGAAGTGGATTGGCGATAAAAAATACAATCCATCTGGCTCGCTAAAGGTGATGAGAATACCAATTTTTTTTCCAGGTGTATGCGAAAGGAAGAAAATCCTTGAATACCATTTGGAGTCTTACTTCGGATCAATGTATTGAGATAAAATATTTTGAAGGCTTGGAAAACTCTGGGAAGATCCACTTCAAGTCCCTATTCAGGGCTCCTCAAGTGGTCAATATCGATGCGATTATAAAATTGGCTAGGTACTTTCCCAGATTTGTGAATGAGGAGGAAAATCAAAGATTATTTGAGGAAGTATCTGAGGATGAATTAAAAGAGATTCTTCATAGTTTCCAGAAGGATAAAAGTATTGGGCCTGATGGCTGGCCTATTGAATTCTATATGGGGTCTTATGAAGTACTAGGGAAATATATTCTCTCTGTAATTGAAGAATCTCAGACAACGAGTATTGTTCATCCCCCTTTCAATTCCACCTTTATAGCTCTTATTCCTAAAATTGATTCTCCGAGGTCTTATGATGACTTCAGGCCAATACCACTATGAAACTGTGTTTACAAATTCATCTCCAAGGTTATCTCTAGACATATAAAAAAGTCCCATCAGAAAACATTTCACAAGAGAAATTTGGTTTTTTGAAAGGTTGACAGATTCATAAAGCCAAGTTCAAACTCTTATGAGCATAAGAGAATTGCCTCTCGTAAATCGTCCATAACTTTTGACTCGGGTGTCCGTTTTGTGCCTTCTTTATACCATTGGAAAGGTCTTTGCGATATATAAAACTTTATAGTTATGTGATTTGATAAATTCCTAACTTATGGTATAATTAGTTTTGGATTAATATCCGACACCTTGTTGACAGCCTGGAAGAACACCATAACTTGACTGTGAGCATAGGAACCATGAATTGAACTCATGGAAGTTTATAAATGATACTTCAATTATTTTATGCCCGATTTATTTGAATTCAAATGAATATTCTTGATAGTTTATTTGGATTTACTCTCATCTATTGTATGTTGAATGTTGTCAGGTACCGAGCGAAGGAGGATCGTGCTCAACATTCTCATGATGAAATCTACAGCTAAAGATGATGAATGAGCAATAATGAAATATGTAGCAGTGATGGAGGAGAAACAAGGAAATATCAGGAAAATGTATGAAGCAAGGATCTAGAAACTCCATGATGATCGATTGTTGAACTCAGGACGACGAAGATGCTGTTGGGTATGTGTTATATTCTTTGCATGTGTGTGTGTGTGTGGGTGCGTTACAACAACTGCGTCTGG
>SNQJ01S0003338.1:93010-103434 GCA_010110895.2 Picea sitchensis
TAATGAAAAAGAAAGGTTTTCCCGGTTGAGGGTTTCCGGTAAAGATCTCTGAGTATTCTGTGTATGAGCCATTGATTAATTTCTGTATTACTTAAGAATATATATGCATTGCTTTACTTCGCAGGTTTAAAACTTACAGATGCCCCCATACCCAAAGCCAATATTCATGATGCGCAAGACACATATGGACAAAATCCATGATGACCCACTAATGTTAGAATACAAATATGAAATGTAACCATTGTCCTTGTTGCTCATCATCACAAAGAGGATGAGGACAAACGATGGAAGACGAAAGGTCACCGAGGGAGATAGAAGGCCAAAGGTCTTATTGAACCTCAATAAATACTAGAATAGAACCCAAAGTAAGGGGCTTTTGGCTCTACCCTTAGAATTTTCATGTACTATTGCTGAAACTGTTAATACGGAGAAGCCCTCATGGCTAAATTTTGACTGAGAGAAGGACTTGCATGTGTTGTTGTTTTGTTGTGAACTATTTCAAGAAGAATGTTTGTTGTTCACATGGGCCGTAAGAGCATGTTTGTTTATGGACTATTCTGATGCAATATATGTCTTCTTTCAATTTTTTCATTCTTAGAAAAAAATTTTATACTGAGAAAATGAGCTACAAATGTATGTGATATAGTGACTTAGACTATTCTGGTTATATATTCATGTGCATGTGTTATCTGACTTTATTCCTTCATTTCAGCTATCTAGGTGAAGTTATTGGTAGAGTTAGTTTTATGCCACAACTCATTCACTTACGTTAATTTGCTCCTAGATAGGATAAGTTAGATTAGAATTATATCAGGCCTGCATTTATATAGTCTTCATCTACATCTTCCATTTGCACAACCATCCATCACTCACCCTCATCGGTGGATTGGGATGCAATTGATAGAACCAAACCAACAATGAATGTCAGGCTAGAATCCAAATGGGTTTCCTATTCCAAACAATGAGAGTTCTAATTGAGACTTCTTACCGGGGAGAACCCCTTAATATTGTCGGGTGAATTTGGACCCATCAACAGGTCGGTTCCTATGTAAGATGACCCTCTCGCCTCTGGCGGTTTCTCTCTTTCCTCAGCTCAGGCGGTGGTTTCCTCCTCTTTCCTTTCTAACTCTCATCCACTTTCTTTCTTTCTGACTTGTTGTGGTATCCCTCCTACACCGACTTTGTCTCTTTCTGGAGAACCTTGTTACTCTGAGGTACCTGTTTTCCCCTCTAATACTACTAATCCACATTCATTTTCTCTCTCCTTTGGCTTGGTTCCTTGCTCCTCTTTTTCGGGGTTTCCGTTTCTCATCTCTCCTCCCGACTTTCCCAGATGGAGCCTTTTCCCTTCCTTTGGATGTGTGGATATCTTGAATAGCAGTTCCTATGGGACAGGAACCCAAGAGGGTGTTGGTTTATCTTTCCCCCAGATCTCCCATTCTGCTTAAGTGCATAATGGCCCTAAGCGAAGAAAGAAAAAGTGTATAGGGATTGCAAGGAAGCCTTTTTACTTAGCATATGGTGTGGATGTAACAATGGAACAAGCTTCCATCGTTGGTGAACTGGCCCTTGTAGGTAGGGCTCGTGGTCGAAAGTTCAGTGAAAAAACCCTACAGGCATGGGTATTATCAGATTGGAGTCCATCTTTCAAGCCCCCTCCGATTATTCAGAGTCTCTCAAAGGGTTGGTTTTCACTAAGATTTCACAACCAAGATCAAGTTGTGGAAGCACTAAGGGGAATTTGGATTATCAACTCCACCCCCATTCTGCTTAAAATATGGAACCCGTGTTTTGATGCTTCGTGCAAATGAATGGATACTTTCTGTACATGGGTCTGACTACCTGGACTCCCAAAGGAATTTTGGAACCAAGAATTCTTCGGGAAATTCGATGATGGCTTGGGGGATTTGTTGGCGACAAATCTCTCTTATGAAGAATCAAGCGATTTATCTATGGAAAAGTCATGGTATCACTAAATGTTCGGGAACGGATTCCAAAGGAGGTAAACCTCAAAAATGGATCTAGGCGATATACCTAGCAACTCGATTACGAGGGTATTCCTTTTCTCCATCGTAGGTTCCATGAAGTCGACCACATCGCCAAATAATGCTATCTTCCTTTTACTAGGATAAAGAAAAAGGAACGCCTCCCTTTGGGCTCCTTGGACCAGCTTCAAGGTTTGGTCACAAATCCTCCCCGACGGGGCAATGAAAGGAAATGACTGTCATGTGTTTCTCCAAAACCAATAGGTAGAGACGAGCCAGGCAGGGGATGCACACATCTCAAACATCATACCAGTCACTTCTTTTCCTTCAGATGTCGTTTTGGATATCTCCCAAACTTTCTCCATGGATCACTTCTCATCTCTGGGTATGTTTTTAACCATTCCACCGTCCATTTCTTTTTTATCGCATTCCTTTTCCCTTTTATGTTTGGAAAATTTGTTTTCGGATGTGAAATTCTCTTCCCCAAAGAGATATGTGACTTCGTCCCCCCACTCTCGCGTCTTGTATCATGCCATTTTTCCTATTCCCCACTCCCCAATATTACTTGCTCCTTCCTCGGTCTCCTCAGACTCCATGTCATCCTTAGTGAATTTTGAAGAAGAGGTTATTAGATACCATTTGAGATCCCGCTCCATACCATTCGACCCTACATCCTCTGTGAGATTGCATGGGTTAGGTAAAAATCCCAACAGAGATCCAAAAAATGGCAGGGGGAGAAAATCACACTTATTCAAAGCCCGGTCCAAGGCTTTAATTGATCTAGTTGCTAGTCGAAAACTCTCTATTGATGGGGCCCTTAGAGCAGGAAATGGCCCTTGTGGTAGTGAACAATGAAAGTTGTTTCATTAAATTTTCAGGGGTTGGCGAGGCCCTCTAAAAGACTCGCCCTTAGAAGGTTGATTTATTTACATCAGTCTGAGGTTATTTTTCTCCAAGAAACTATGGGGAGGGAAGAGGTGGTTATTCTTGGTTTTAAAAAATTGCTTCCAAGCTAGGAATTTATGGGAATTGATGCAAATGACCATTTAGGGGTGTTGTCATTGGGTTGGCTCCCATCCAAAATCATAATCCTTAAATCTTGGGCTCTAGACTCAACTATTGGGGCAAATATTCAGATTGAAGGTATGGGCTTTGATTTTAGAATTGTAAATATATATGGCCCTTATGACACCCGTAATGATTTATGGGAGTCTATTTTTAAGAATCCTCTCCTTTAGGCGGACAATACTATATTAGGGGGAGATATAATATTTTCATTGGGGGTTGCATAGTTGTGGGGACCCAATGCATGCCCTGATGAATATGCTGACTTCTTCAATCATATTTTGGCTACAAATGGTTTGATTGCCATTGAACCCACTAAAATATTCCCTACCTAGAGGAATAAGATGATTGGGAATGACAGAGTAGCCAAGCGAATTGATCTATTTCTGGTTGTTGAAATCATGTTGGATCTTCCTGTCCAATTTAGGCAATGGGTTGACTCAGGGGGTGAATCAGATCATATGCCTATTATTTTCGAAATTTCCGGTGGGCCAAAGAAGTAAGCAAGCCCATATAAATTCAGCCCATCATGGATTGCAGATGACTCTTTCAAAGCTTCGATCTATGAAAACTGGATTCCCTATGATGTTAGCTCAAGAACTCAGGCTTCAATTGATTTTTCTAAGAATTTAAAAAGGATAAGACAATTGGGTATCCCTTGGTCCCATGAGAAGAGAGCCAGAGAAGATCGAGAGCTTCGAGAAGTAGAATCTCATATTGAATAGATAGAACAGTTGGCGGATGGTGGTTTTCTTTTGAATGATATGAAAGGGGATCTCAAGGCCCTTGAAGCTCGAAGGATAAATTTTATGGAAGAACATGAAGTGGGTTGGCAATAGAAAATCCAAGCCATATGGCTTTCCAAAGGTGATGAGAATACAAAAAAATTTCAGGCGTACACAAAAGGAAGAAAATCCTCGAATACCATTTGGAGTCTTACTTTAGATCAAGGTGATGAGATAAAATATTTTGAAGGCCTGGAAGACTTGGGGAAGAGCCACTTCAAGTTCGTATTCAGGGCTCCTCAAGTGGTCAATATCGATGCGATTATACAAGTGGCCAGGTACTTTCCCAGATTTGTGAATGAGGAGGAAATTCAGAGATTATTTGAGGAAGTATCTGAGAATGAATTAAAAGAGGTTCTTCATAGTTTCCAAAAGGATAAAAGTCTCGAGACTGATGGCTGGCCTATTGGATTCTATTTGGGGTCTTATGACTTACTAGCTAAAGATATTCTCTCTATAATTGAAGAATCTCGAACAACAGGTATTGTTCATCCCCCTTTCAGTTCCACATTTATAGCTCTTATTCCTAAAATTGATTCTCCTAGGTGTTATTATGACTTCAGGCCAATCTCAATATGCAATTCTTCTTACAAAGTCATCTCTAAGGTTATCTCTAGATGTATAAAAAGAGTCCCGTCGGAAAACATTTCACAAGAGCAATTTGGTTTTTTGGAAGGTTGACGGATTCATAAATCCATAGGAGTGGCTCAGGAAGGGCTCCACAATATAAAAACTTGGAATAAAAAAGGGGTTGTTCTAAAGATTGATCTATCAAAAGCATGACTAGGTGGACTAGTCATATATCCATTTAATTCTGACTCATCTAGTTCTTGAGCTGCCATTTATTATATGGATTATGGCATGTATATGCTCGATATCCTTTGTTTTTCTGATTAATGGTGTTGCGTCCCCTTTCTTCCAATCTAAAAGAGGATTGAGACATGGCCATCCTCTATCCCCACTGCTTTTCCTCCCGGTTGTTGATGGTCTCAGTTGGGAAATATCTCATTTTTTCCAAAATGGATCTCTTAAGGGTATCCAGGTTGGTCATAATCTATACATCACACACCTACTTTTTGTAGACGATATTCTACTCTTTTGCAAAGGCACTAGAGAAAAGGCCCAAAAACTTAGAGAGATTCTGGATCTATTTTTGAGGGCTACAAAAATGGTCATCCACCAAAAAAAATCCACTATATCGATGGTGGGTGTTGAGGATGATCTGGCAGAGCACTATAAGCATTTTTTCCTATTTGTATTAGTGAATTTTGAGGAGGGTATCAAGTACTTGGGTTTTAAGCTAAAACCAAACTCTTACAAAAAATTTGACTGGTTATGGCTTATTACAAATTTGGAAAAAAGGATTAAGTGATCGAGTTGGCGATGGTTGTCTAGGGTAGGGAGGCTAAATTTTACAAAATCAGTGCTAGAATCTATATCGGTCTATTGGATGTTCCTAGCCTAGATTCCAAAGGGTGTGCTAGAAAAATCTTGCAGGATTTGCTTTAATTTTATTTGGTTCGGATCCCAAGAAAAACATATTTCTCTATGGGCTAGATGGGAACAATTGGCCAAGCCCAAGGCTCTTGGGGGTTAGGGCCTAAAAAACATTTTTTTCTTTCTTCAAAGCTCTCGCAACGAAGGTAGGTTGGCGGCTCATAAAGTGTCATAGTCTCTGGACAAAGGCTGCTATTTGTAAGTACATATTTCCTGAATCTTTGGAGGACTGGATTATATCTCCTCAAAAGTCTTTTCAGAATGCATCTATTATTTAGAAAGTTGTTGTATACTCTTTTCAAGTCATTTCAAATGGGTTTGTTTAGTGATTTGGGAGAGGATCTAAGGTCCGAATTGGAACAAATCCTTGGCCTGGTTTTGGGGATGGTCATTTTCTTCCAGAACAACTAGTTCATCGGCTACATCAGTTGGGTATTTTCTATTTCAACTAGATTGCAGACCAGGAAAATACTACTATTTGGTCTGAAGATTGGAAAAATGATAATCATATTGGTCTTGATCCTCCTTACTCAAATGATTGGACACATTATATTCGGGCTCTTTAGATTGCACATGTCTTCATTTTAGATAAGGAGGATGATTTAATATGGAAGCATGCCCCTCACAAAGTTTACACACCCAAGTTGGGTTACATACTCCTCAATATGGATATTCTTCAATATGGGTTTTGCTGGTGGTGGAAAGGGCTTTGGAAGCTCCACTGCCCCTTAAAGGCCAAAAATTTCTTTTGGTGTGCTATATATAATAAATTTCCTTCGTGGGATAATTTTGAGAAAAAACAACTTCAAGGTCCTGGGTGGTGTTCATTGTGCCATCAGTCGAAGGACACTGTATCACATATTTTTCTTGTATGCAATTTTTCTCAGCAAATTCAACCCAAGCTTTATGACCCAAGAATTCCTTGGGATTTTTTTTTATGGTGCTTCCAAAAATCATAATCAATCTTGTGGAGGGGGGGATGTGCTATATCTTTCCAATAATCACTCTTTCAAAATTAAAATGGGTTTGGGCACTGGAAAAAATAACTATGCTGAACTTATGTCTTTAAAGCTTCTATTTCTTTTTGCGAGTGAAAAATGTGTTCGATTAATACAACTCTTTGGGGACTCAATGAATGTAATAAATTGGGTTCGTAAATCACAAATTTGTCAACATATAATGTTGAGGCCTATATTGGATGAAATCTTACTGTATCTATCTGCCTTCGAAATCCACATCATAAAACATGTCTACAGGGAGAGGAACAAGTATGCCGATGCACTGTCAAAGGAAGGACTTCTTTTAAATTTTGGTACATGGCATATAAAAGAAGTAGAGAACCAGATAATACATGAGTACTATCATCGACCCTTCATTGAAGGGCTCCTTGACCAACACAATTAGTCTTTTTACTTTTTTCTGCACCTCTTTTCACAGACCAATTATCTTAGCACACCACTTTTGTGGGATGTACAGTGGACATTTTTTCTACATGCTACTTTTTCTTCCTTTTTTGAGATGATAGTTATAGGTGGACATAGTTTCTTTATTTGATGTAATGATGCAATATGTACTATCACTTTATGCATAATTTTTGGTAGATTTTTTGGCTGAGTGAACAACCCAGGTTTTTCTTTTGTAACATATACTTTTAGCAGGAGTTTCACAAACAACTGATCTTGAGCTTTGTTTTCTCAAATGCTCGGATCGAGAATCATGCATGAGGATCAATATACCATGCACATACAAAATGCAATTTTTCTGCTATATAAATAAAAGTTACACTTTTTTTTGAGGAAAAAAATATTATTATTATTATACGTTATTCTAGTGTTGCTACATTCACATTCATTCATAGTAGTATTATTTTATTAATTCAAATTATATATTCTATATTATTATATTATGACGACATTGTCTAACTATTCTACATGTTCTCCCTTTTAACCAGAATTCAATGACATAAATCTGCACGAAATCACAATTTTTTATTGTTTAAACTGAATATTTGAATGTATAAATGGATTCAACGTGCTGAAAAACCCCTGGGAAACTCATATTATATAGAACTAACAACCTAAATCTACATATCCAATAATTTCTCGTTGGATTTCGAATAAATATTCTTGGAAAAGGGCCAAAACATGGAATGTTTACACTACGACTATTATGACTATATTATAAATTATTATCATATATTAATAATGTGTGTGTGTGTGTGTGTGTGTGTGTATTATGATATTTATTATCATTTATTGTTTAAGCACAAGAATATAAACTTCCCATTATTATTTTTGCCTCTCATATCATAACTTTATATTAGATTAGCTTATATGGAAAATGTGATGTGGCATACACGACTTTGATGTGACAGACACAAATTATTATTTTATAATTTCCTTAGGATGCCCATTTTTGGAGAAAATTTCCTTTAATGGGTTTTCCATCTCATCTCCTCTGACAACAAGGATGAGACCACATCATCAAAACTTAAAGTAGTTGTATTAATACATATGGCCACAATTAGACCATCCCACGAGTTTGGTAAAGAGAACCTTAAAATTATACACTTATCTTCATAAAAAATATTAATATCAACATATAATAAATGACTTAACACTGTATTGAAAGAGTTTAGATGCTCTGTCACCAAGTCTCCATCTTTCATCCTCAAGTTGTACATCTTCTTCCACAAGAAAAAATTGTTTACGACGGACTTAGATTGGTACAAATACCCTAACTCATTCCATAAATCCTTTGTTGTAGATTCCCCTGACATAGTCAATAATACTGAATTTGAGAGACACAACATGATTTTTCTCTCCACCTTTCGATCCAACTTTTCCCAATCTTATACTAACGTTCATGTAGATGAAGTACTTGGATCCACAGTGATCCACTGATCTTTTTCCACCAACAAATCTTCCATATTGAGTTTCCACAACTCAATACTTTTCCCATTAAATTTATCGATCTCTATTTTTGAACTGCTCACCATTTCTTTTCACCTGAAGAATCAATACCATAGATCTCCCACTATAAAAAGGTTTATCATAGGCTTGAACCAAACCCTTAGCCACAAAGGCGTCTCCATGAAGCCAATAACAACTCTGATACCAAATGTAGATTTTAACCTTGTACAATAAATTAATGCAAATGGATTCTTAATAAAAAAAAATTATACAATGACACACACACATTACACAAAGATTTTACCCTGGAAATCCAAAATGGGAAAACTAACAACCTGTTTAGAGCCGCACCTCTAATATTCTATTCACCACATTTCATTGTTTACAATACAATATATATAGGATCTCACAACATCCAAACCCCTAATCCAATGACTAGAATTAATAAACAATCCTAATTCCTTAACCGGAATTAGAAAACCATCGACGAAAACCATGTGTCGTAAAACTGCCAAAAACAGATGCAAAACAAGAGGATTTGAGTGTGAGGGAAATGGAAAGAGAAACAATAGAATCACATTAAACATAAGCTAATGATATCAAACCCAAAAATATAACTAGAGGGTATATTTCAAGGAAACACAGAGCATTTACCCAAACCGAAGATTGGATCAAAGTGCTATGATATCAATGATGTGGATTGAAACCAATCAAGTAGAGTGCTACAAAGAAGTATGAATAAAAATATTTCATTTCCTTTTTAATAAGCACAACACAAATAACATCAACAAAAATAACATGCTTTTCATAACATGTATCTCAACAAGTTTTTAGAGAAAATCTCAACTTATTATAGGAATAAAATATGTTAAAGATCACATCTCAACTAACAATGATAACAGGAAACCAAATAACAACCTATTACTACTTTCCCTACGTTTATTTTCACATATAAACAACCTATGAAAATCACATACAAGCAAGTATTCAATATAATAATTAACTATCCCTATCAACATATTCACTATGATCTAGTTAGGAGTATTGTGTGATATTGTTGATGAGGTGCATGAGTGGATTGTGTAACCATTAACAACTTCATTCCTATGTGATGGGTCGCTCTCCTAAGGAGAACCCATAAGTGAGGAGATAGTGAACACAGGGTGAGATTTTTCCCATGGTAATGTTTTCATTGCAACACAAGGTGGTAGACCAATGTAAATGATCAATGCTAACAAAATTCCATCAGAATCTACAAAAAATACCCATGTTGAAATGTAATAAATTGAGGAAAACTTTATGGTCTCTATATAAGTTGGGGAAACACATGTTGACTGAGATTGACTTAAGGATGGATCAACACAGGGTTGTTGGTCATCAAAAACAAGGGTAGTCATAAGTGGGGGATTTTTGGATAGTTATCATTGTATTGGTCAAACATTTTTCATAAGGCACAAGGGTGGTTAGTGAACAACATTGTATTTCAAATCTTGGCAGGTTCCTTCTTGGGCGGGGGAGGGATGTGCCTAGATCCTAGGTTTGGAAAGAGCAAGGTCACTACTTGTGGGTGGAGAAGGCTCCATAAATATAGAAGTGTAGGGAATAATTTGGTGGCATGGTCATTCACATTGAAAAATGTGGAAGGACGTGGACTCTATGAAATGACAATGGTCTAAGTGTCTATAGTGGGCCTGGTGTCACATACCTACTACCTCAATCAAATTTTTCATTGATTTCTGCAGAATCAGAACCCCTGAATTACCTATGGAGGCCTAGCGCAAGCTAGCTCTTTCTCTGATCACAGTTCAAATAAATGCAGTGCCTCTTTGTATTTTGCGCCTCGATGCTACAGTGATGTTGAATCGTTTGACTCTGCAACCGCCAAACCCCGATAGGGCTAGCAACCGGCCAATAAGGACGAATCCCTACAGGGTTAGAAAATGGCCAATAGGAACAAATCCCAACAGGGCTAGAGAACAACCAATGAGAATAGGCCCCATCGCACGGTTAAGTGGAGTACAGGTGGCAGAGGGGAAATGCGACACGGTAGTCAAAAGGACAGGAGGGGGCCCCATTTAACACGCCACACTATTCCGGACCCCCACCCCCTCATTAAAGGCAGAATGGCAAGGGGGGTCCGGAATTCACCTGAGCACCATTGATCAAGGTGAATTAATCTC
>SNQJ01S0003338.1:118595-136373 GCA_010110895.2 Picea sitchensis
ATTAATACTTGAGGGAAATTTCTGTCTTCTATACGCAAACAATCATAAAATCATTAACACACTTATGCATTTATCCTTGGCTATTGTAAAAGAGATCTGAATCACAAAATAGAAATCAAACTTCGAACTAATACAATTACAGAACAAGACAATAGCTCCTTCATACTGGGCCCTCGGTCTTCAGAAGTACTGCTACGAGAAACTCAGAACACAGAAATGGTAGAAACACTCAAAACTTTCATTGATTCCATAGTTGGTAAAACATTTACAAAAACTTCTTGTGCAAAGTAATTCTGAATGTAAATACTTGAATGCGTTTTTTTCCTTCTTTTTTTCTGGATCTATTACCCTCTTATATATTACAATAATCTGGGTAAATCAAGTTATCCCGAGGATCGAAAGATCCTCATGATTTCTTTACTATTATAAAGTTACAATATAGAAAATGCATTATCTTCAAAACTGCTTTGTGCCTAAAAAGTCTTCAACCTCCAATAGCTTGCGCATAGCCAAGATCTCTTTGGTTATCTTTGACAGTTATTTATCCAATTCTGCAACAAAATCAAACCATTCCAATCATAATTTAGAATCTATTTAATAAAACTTCAATAACAACCCTAAGAGACATATTAATCATGTTCTTTCCATATAATCCCTAATTATCTGAAGAATCAATCAAAATCATATCATGAACTGTGGGAAAAAGAAAGATATTTATACCTTTTTCATAACCCAACAACGCTACCCCTCATAAGTGACCAGATAGTGTTGTACAATCTGTGTGTCGCTGCAAAGGGCCTAAGAAAAACATCTTAAGTTACAATTGATGTAGCCACCTAGTGCAGGCACCCTTTCAGGTCCCTTTTTGAATAAAACATCGCAAAATTCATGCCTGTTTTGGGGTGCTACCCCTCATTAGTGGCCAGACAGTTTTGTACATTATGTGTGTCGCTGCAAAGCGCCTAAGAAAAACATCTTAAGTTACAACTAATGTAGACACCTAGTGTAGGTACCCTTTCAGGTCCCCTTTTGAATAATACATCACAAAACTCACACATGTTTTGGGGCGCTACGCCTCATCAATGGCCATAAAATGTTGTACGTTTTGTGTATCATTGCAAAGGGCCTAAGAAAAAAATCTTAAGTTATGGTTGATGAATCCACCTAGTGCAGGTACCCTTTCAGGTCCCCTTTTGAATAATACATTGTATAATTCATGCATGTTTTGGGGCGCTACCCATCATTAGTGGCCAAAAAGTGTTGTATGTTCTATGTGTCACTGCAAAGGGCCTAAGAAAAACATCTTAAGGTAAAACTGATGTAGTCACCCAGTGCAGGTACCCTTTCAGGTCCCCTTTTGAATAATACACTGTAGAAATCACGCCTGTTTCAGGGCGCTACTGCTCATTAGTGACCATATAATTTTGTATGTTTTGTGTGTCATTACAAAGGGCCTAAGAAAAACATCCCAATTTATGGCTGATGTAGCCACCTAGTGATGGTACCCTTTCAGGTACCCTTTTTGGTCACCTTTCGAATAATACATCGCATAACTCATACCTCTTTCAGGGTGCTACCCCTCATCAGTGGCTAGACACTGATGTAGGTTCTGTGTGTCACTACAAAGGGCCTAAGAAAAACATCTTAAGTTATGGATGATGTAGCCACCCAGTGTAGGTACCCTTTCAGATCCCCTTTTGAATAATACATGGCAGAACTCACACCTGTTTTGGGGAATTAACCCTCATCAGTGGCCAAATAGTGCTGTAAGTTTTGTGTGTCACTGCAAAGAGCATAAGAAAAACATCTTAAGTTACGACTGATGTAGCCACCCAGTTTAGGTACCCTTTTGAATAATACATCACAAAATTCATGCCTATTTTGGGGTGCTACCCCTCATCAGTGGCGAGACAATGTTGTACGTTTTGTGTGTCATTGAAAAGGGCCTAAGAAAAACATCCTAAGTTACAATTAATGTATCCACCCAGTGCACATACTCTTCCGGGTCCCCTTTTTATTAATACATCACATAAATCATGCCTATTTTGGGGTGCTACCCCTCGTCAGTGGTCACACAATGTTGTACGTTTTGTGTGTTGCTGCAAAGGGCCTAAGAAAAAAATCTTAAGTTATGAATGATGTAGGCACCTAGTGTTGGTACCCTTTCGGGTCCCCTTTTGAATAATACATTGAAAAAATTACACATGTTTCAGGGTGCTACCCCTCATCCGTGGCCAGATAGTGTTGTACATTTTGTGTTTCGTAGAAAAGGGCCTAAGAAAAACATCTTCAGTTACGACTGATGTAGCCACCCAGAGCAGGTAACCTTTCAGGTCCCCTTTTGAATAATACATTGCAGAACTCATGCCTATTTTAGGGCGCTACCCCTAATCAGTGGATAAACAGTGTTGTACATTCTGTGTGTCGGTGAAAAGGCCTAAGAAAAATATATTAAGTTATGAATGATGTAGTCACCCAGTGCAGGTATCATTTTCGACCCCATTTTGAATAATACATCACATAACTCATGCCTATTTTTTGGCGCTACCCCACATCAGTGGCCATATAGTGTTGTACATTCTGTGTCTCGCAACAAATGGCCTAAGAAAAACATCTTAATTTACGACTGATGTAGCCACCCAGTGCAGGTACCCTTTCGGGTCCCCTTTTGAATAATACATTGCAGAAATCATGTCTGTTTCAGGGAACTACCCATTATCAGTGGCCAAACAATGTTGTACATTCTTTGTGTCGCTGCAAAGGGCCTAAGAAAAATATCTTGAGTTACGAATGAGGTAGCCACCCAATGCAGGTACCATTTTGCGCCCCCTTTTGAATAAACATTGCTGAACTCACACCTGTTTCGGGGGGCTACCCCTCATCAGTGGCCAAATAGTGATGTGATTATGTGTGTTGCTGCAAAGGCCCTAAGAAAAATATATTAAGTTATGACTGATGTAGCCACCCACTCCATGTACCTTTCGGGTTGCCTTTTAAATAATACATCGTAGAACTCACGCTTGTTTCAAGGTGCTACCCCACATTAGTGGCTAGATAGTGTTATACGTTTTGAGTGTCACTACAAAGGGCCCAATAAAAACATCCTAAGTTACAAGTGATGTAGCCACCTAATGAAGGTACCATTTCAGGTTCCCTTTTGAATAATACATCACATAACTCACTCCTATTTCAAGGTGCTACTCCTCATCAGTGGCCAGTCAATGTTGTACGTTCTATGTGTCTCTCCAAAGGGCATAAGAAAAACATCTTAAGTTACGACTGATGTAGCCACCTAGTGTAGGTACCCTTTCAGGGCCCCTTTTGAATAATACTCGTATAAATCACTCATGTTTTGCGTTGCTACCTCTCATTAGTGGCTAGACAGTGCAATACATTTTGTGTGTCGCTAAAAAAGGCCTAAGAAAACCATCTTAATTTACTGTTGATGTAGCCACCCAGTGAAGGTACCCTTTCGATTCTCCTTTTGAATAATACTTCACATAACTCATGCCTATTTTGGGGTACTACCCCTCATCAGTGGCCAGACAATGCTGTACATTTTGTGTGTTTCTGCAAATGGCTGAAGAAAAACATCTTAAGTTACGGCTGATGTAGCCACCCAGTGCAAGTACCCTTTCGGGTCCCCTTTTGAGTAATATATTGCATAAATCATGCCTCTTTCAGGGCGCTACCCCTCATCAATGGCCAGACAGTGTTGTACGTTTTGTGTGTCATTACAAGGGCCTAAGAAAAACATCTTAAGTTGTGGTTGATGTAGCCATCCAGTGCAGGTACCCTTTCGGGTTCCCTTTTGAATAATACTTCGTAGAACTCACGTCTATTTCAAGGCACTACCCCTTATCAGTGACCAGACAATGTTGTATGTTATGTGTGTCGCTGTAAAGGGCCTAAGAAAAACATCTTAAGTTATAAATGATGTAGCCACCCTGTGCAGGTACCCTTTCAGGTCCCCTTTTGAATAATACATCGCAAAACTCACGTGTGTTTATGGGTGCTACACATCATCAATGGCTAGACAATGATGTACGTTTTGTGTGTCACTGCAAAGGTTTTGAGAAAAACATGTTAAGTTATGAATGATGTAGCCACCTAGTGAAGGTACCCTTTTTGGTCCCCTTTTGAATAATACATCGTAGAACTCATGTCTGTTTCGAGGAACTACCCCTCATTAGTGGCGAGACAATGCTGTACATTCTGTGTGTCACTGCAAATGGCCTAAGAAAAACATCTTAAGTTACTGTTGATGTAGCCACCTAGTGCAAGTACCATTTCAGGTCCCCTTTTTAAATAATACATTGTAGAACTCACACCTTTTTTGGGGTGTTGCCCCTCATCAATGACCAAACAATATTGTATGTGTTTTCCACTACAAATGGCCTAAGAAAAGCATCTTAAGTCACAACTGATGTAGGCCATCAGTGCAAGTACCCTTTCATGTCTCCTTTTACATTGTAGAAGTCACGCCTGTTTCAGAGTGCTATCCCTCATCAATGGTTAGACAATGTTGTTCATTCTGTGTGTTACTGCAAAGGGCCTAAGAAAAAACATATTAAGTTATGACTAATGTAGCGACCCAGTGTAGATACCCTTTCGGGTCCCCTTTTGAATAATACATTATAGAACTCATGCCTGTTTCAGGGTGCTACCCTTCATCAGTGGCCATATAGTGTTGTACGTTCTGTGTGTTGTTGCAAAGGGCCTAAGAAAATCATTTGAAGTTATGACTGATGTAACCACCCAATGCATGTACCTTTTCGGGTCTCATTTTGATACATCGTAGAACTCATGCCCGTTTTGGGGCGCTACCCCTCATTAGTGGCCAGACAATGCTGCATGTTCTATGTGTCACTGCAAAGGGCCTAGGAAAAACATTTTAAGTTACGTTTGATGTAGCCACCCATTGCAGGTACCATTTCGGGTCCCCTTTTGAATAATACATCGCAAAAATCAAGCCTGTTTCTGGGCGCTACCCCTCATTAGTGGATAGACAATGTGGTACATTCCGTGTGTCATTGCAATGGGCATAGGAAAAACATCTTAAGTTACAGATGATATAGCCACCCAATGCAGGTACCCTTTTAGGTCCCCTTTTGAATAATACATCACATAACTCACACCTATTTTAGGGTGCTACCCCTCATCAGTGGCCAGACAATGTTGTACATTAGTTACAATTGATGTACCCACCTAGTGCAGGTACCCTTTTGGGTCCCCTTTTGAATAATAAATTGCATAACTCACGGTGGTTTCGAGGCGCTACTCCTCATCAGTGGCCAGACAATACTGTACGTTTTGTTTATTGTTGCAAAGGGCCTAAGAAAAACATCTTAAGTTACGATTGATATAGCCACCCAGTGCAGGTACCATTTAACCTTACAGATTTAACCATTTATCCAAAGCATCTACATCTATCTGGGTTTCAAATAAAGGGATATCAAAATTAACTTATACATTGAAGGGTGTCACACCTCCGAAATCATTGCTTGTTGAAGTTTCCTCGTCCGCTGTTGACAACTGTCGAATGATATGGGCAAATTTTTCCATCATCTCGTTCCTCTATCGCATGAGGGCTTCCTCGAGCAACATCTTGGGAGTACTTTCAGTCCATGCCTTTTAGGGGGAAGATTTTTGAATTTTTATGTCTTACTATTTTTAGTCCATGCCTTTGACCGAGGACAATAGATTTCGTGCATCAGTTAACTATCATTGATTGCCTATTAACCAATACTTTTTTTGACATTACTTGGTGCATTTTGCATTTTTTTTACAAGTTTTCTCTACGGTATGTATTATTTTTTACTAATTTGTTTTTTGAAAAATTGATAATTCTTTTTATAATTTTCAAAAACCTATATTCCCAATTTTTATTATCCCTCACGATATTGATGGGACTAAATACCCCCGATGGTCTGCATTTAATAGACATCACTGCAATAGCTCTATTAGGCCCACCGCCTCCCCACTACTCTACACAATATTTACGCAACGATGGAAGCTCTAAGCAACGCCTTCCACCTGGCTACCGCCTCCTTTCACCTGGATACTGCCCCCCACCACCCTGCACACTACCTTGTACCTGGCTACCACCTTGCCCTGCACAATGCTAAATGTCGAAGTTAAATATCTAAATTAATATATATTCTAGTAATGGTGGCTATGTATAGAGTGGCTAAAGGAGATGATTAATGTGCACCCGTTATTGCAAGGTCTGCTGCAACCTGAATCGCTAAAAGAAGATCTTTACTTCCAATCAAGTGAGAAACATGTACTATTCTCAAGTCCTACTGGATTTTCTTCCTAGACTGCATCTTCACAACGATCGCTTTTCTCTCCATCTCCCTGATTTTGCACATGGAACCCTTACCATCGTCTTGTATTTTGTAAGTATCGTGCTTTAGATGACCATCGACACAGTGTTCTTGCAAGGCATTCTCATTAATGAACTCAGAAAATGCTGCCTGGCTACCCCTCATCAGTGGCTAGACAGTGTTGTACATTAGTTATAGTTGATGTAGCCACCTAGTGCAGGTACCTTTTTGGGTCCCCTTTTGAATAATACATCGCATAACTCACGGTGGTTTCGAGGTGCTACTCCTCATCAGTGGCCAGACAATGTTGTACGTTTTGTTTGTTGTTGCAAAGGGCCTAAGAAAAACATCTTAAGTTACCACTGATGTAGCCACCTAGTGCAGGGACCATTTAGCCTTAGAGATTTAACCATTTATCCAAAGCATCTACATCTATCTGGGTTTCAAATAAAGGGATATCAAAATTAACTTATACCTTGAAGGTTGTCACACCTCCGAAATCACTCCTTGTTGAAGTTTCCTCGACAGCTGTCGAATGATATGGGCAAAGGTGCCCATTATCTCATTCCTATGTCGCATGAGAGCTTCCTCGAGCAACATCTTGCCCTTTCAGCCCATGCCTTTACAAATTAAAAAATTCAAAATATCAAAATCTTCCCCCGCTTACATTGCGAGTACTTTCAAATTCCTCAAAGTCTATAATTCCGCCATCGCGAGACACTCGATTCTTCTAGAATACAAAATCGACATTTTTTAATCTACAATTTGTTATAGCATTTAAATTTTATATTGAGATTGCTATTTTGAGAAACTTGGTAGCTCTATGCGCAACAAAATGGATAGAAGTATCGTTATTATTAAGTCTACGAGTAGGAAGCGTATTGCGTTCTGTAAATGGTCGTGGCGTGTTCTCTTTGGAAAGTTGAATTCCTGGCGGGAGCCAGAAAATGGCGTCACAGAATGGAAATCAATAAGAATTTTAAATGGAATTGAATAAATTGACTGTTATAGACATTATAAATGGCGTCTTCACAACAATCGATCAATTATCAAAGCCAGTCCAGTAAGGATACAGATCTCAGAGGAGAAGAATAAGATCAAGCAATGGATTACCGCATCAGGCGAGCTTGCCCAAAATTAAAATTGTAAGAAATCTTGAACAGTTTGTTTTTCACGTTTTCTCTGGTTTAAACGTTACGATGCCGAAAATGAACAAAAACGACTAAACGATTTTGTGAAGAATTAAGTACAAACTCGGAAAATTATTAGAACAGTGTTGCAAAGGCTACCAAATCTGTTTCGTGGAAACTTAAAAATGAATAGAAAAAGATACAAGAATTTGTTTCGGCATCTTATTTCTGCGTTTCAGTAAATCAAATTATTCTTTAAATTTATTATATCTGCCAAAACTTCAGCCATGATTTGATGTTGTTTTATTGGTATTCTTATGCTCTTTAAAACGCGCGGTACTTATTTCTATTATTAATTAATTTCCCTTATCACTGTTGTGTGAAAATATGTGAAAAGACTACCGTTTCTCTGACGATCTTTTCTAAGTAATTGGTCTTTTGAAGTATAGAGTTTCTTTCCGTTTACCTCTTCCATATTTCTCTTTCGCAGCAGGGATATTCTTTACCTTACCTGTATATTATTTTGTCTTTAAACGTTTTCTTAAACAATTTGATCCCGAGTTCTGACTCTTGATTTGCAGTGTTTGGGAGCAAACGATGTGCATATATCTGAATTTAGTCAGGAAAATCTGCCTACTGGACTCACCAAGTAACCAAATCGAAGGCTCTTACATTTTCTTGTACAGACAGCATATTTTAAGTCCGTTTCTTTTGAAATACGACATCGGATTCATGGACGCGATTGGCAGGATCGACGTCAAATGCTTCGGTAGGTCAGCCTAAGGAGATTTCTGTCATGGATTTAGACGAGAAGTACGCAAAAGTTTTCAGAAAGAACACATCCGGTTCTCGTCGTCGCTCCTACAGACGTTGCAAGGCGGATCCTTGAACCAGATCAGGAAGCGTTTCCAAAATTCCTCCAATTCGCTGAACAAACCGACATTTACAACAATCTCCTTGGAGATTACTTCAATACCAGCACAGATTGCTCCAATCTCTGCTGCATTCTTCTGGAAAACATCCAGCAAGTGCGATTGAGTTATAACCGCAGCGTCCAGCTTGTTGTGGAAATAGTGCCTATTTCAGGCAACTTCACAGAAGATCAACATAATTTTATAATTCAGGAGTTCATCTTCTTTGCCAAACTTGAAAATCCATTAGCCTCTTCGGCAGCACAGCTTTTCCGGAATATCCGAGAACAATCCGAAGATTTGGAGAGCCAACTGGAGCTTAATTGGGAAAAGGTTGGTGAAAGTTTTTAAGTTCTTATACAAAATCTTCAGTTGAAAAAACCTAAACTTGTTCAAAGATTCTTACAGAACTACTCAAACTTGTTAAAGGATTTCTGTACTACTAAATCTGATTTTGTTTTTTCCTTCCAACTACAAACTCACAGCTTGATGCAGCAGCTAGCGAAACGTATATACTTAACAGAGATCTGGACACCCTGAGCCGACTTGTGACGCAGCTGCACGACGAGGGCGAGCATAATAAAGATATGATGAGATTTTGCTTGCAGAGAAAGGATGACAGACCGCCTGTAGAAGAGGTGGTGAAGATATTAAAAAGAAACGATAGCAGTTTTAGACAACAGTTGGACGACTTGGAAGAGTATGTTTACTTGTGTTTTACAAGTATTCACAGAGCTAGAAGCCTTGTGGTTAAAAAATCTGAACGCACCAAATTCATTCGTGAATAGCTGTAAGATAAAAATAGTGGTGAATGACAGCAAAGGGCCTTGAACATTCTTTATAAGAAGTTTTTGTCGTGTGCCAAATTTGTTATAGACCTGGTATCATCCAGCACACATTCTTATTAGTCCCTGCAAAGGACTATAGCATTCGCCTAGCGGTCAACATGCTTTGACGGTTCATTAATAGGTGCGTTTTGTAATATTAAATGGTGTATTTTGCATTCTTTTACATTGATTTCTATGAAAAAATAAAAATATTTAATAAGTATTTTAAATTCATAAATTTAATTCTTAGATTAATTTGTGAATATTCTGTAAATAATTTTATTAAATTTAATTATTCATTGGTTTATTGATGTTGATGTGACTTAATTGTCCACGTATATTCTAGATAATGCTTACATGTGTTGTAACTTGTTGTAACTGTGAGTTTCTAGGTTAACTATTTTTAGCTAATCAGATTCATTTTCTTAGGATCTAGATTGTTAGGAGTCCTGATCTAGATGCTATATATATGTAACCTCCATTTGTTTGTGTAATACATTCTATTATTGTGTGTTAATCTTGTGCAATGACTGTTCTCTCGATTTCTAAGTTGGTATCAGAGCAAGGACCGCCCTGATTAGGTTAGAGGGTTTGAATTTCTAAATTTTCTGTGTGTTTTGTGAGATTGCCGTGGGAGACTCTCCTTGTGAATAAAGGACCACTGCGTAGGAGAACTGATGAGGGTATCGCTACCCAGATATTCGTTGATCAAACTGTGAGAGGTTAGATGCCTGTGGATTCGTTGATCAATGATAGTTGTGTGGAAGAAAAGAGATCCAACGTTGGCGTTGACAACAGGGTTTGATTTTCTCTCTGCCGAAACTCTGATTCAATGGGTGGACTTTATGTTCGACAAGTGTTTGAGTTGGTTTGGTAGATTTGTTGTAGTGTTACATATAGTGTGATGTATTTGTGTATGTTATATTATTTTTTGTTTGTAAAATTATATTGTCAAGAACCACTCAAAGAACAGAGTGATATAACTCAAGTATGTAGTTCTTGATGTTCTTTGGAGCTATAAGAACGAACACATAACTAGTTTGAAGTCTGTTAAATGCTAGGGATTTTTGTTGTATTTCGGTGCTTCAAGATCATCACTTAAGGGTTATCATTGTATTGATGAGTGTGTGTAAAAATGTCATTTTATAAGATCGATTACTGATTTTTCAGTATCGAGACTATTCTTCGGGGTAGTTTAGAATCGTTGATCCTATAGATACTTCAAAGATGGTCGGAAGCGGTTGTATTTGTGTTGTATGAAGTGATAGTTCGAAGATGATGGGAGAGAAAGAACGTGTCTATGAAGTTCAGAGATGGGTGTAACTGCATATGAGGACAAGTGAGACAGAGATGACAAAATTTGTGTTGTAACCTTTTTGTTATGTTTTGTAATTTGTGATTGTAATATTTGTAATGTAAGCATTAAGAGAGGGTGTTAGAGATAGTGCTTACAGTTGTTGTAATTGTGAGTTAACGTTACAACTGTTGTAAATGTGAGTTAGCTGTTGTAACTGTGAGTTTCTAGGTTAACTATTTTTAGCTAATCAGATCCACTTTCTTAGGATCTAGATTGTTAGGAGTCGGTGATCTGGATGCTATATATGTAACCTCCATTTGCTTGTGTAATACATTCTATTATTGTGTGTTAATCTTGTGCAATGGCTGCTCTCTCGATTTCTAAGTTCAAAAGTGCTAGATCACTGCACTGCCTCAAACTCTGAGTTTCTAGGTTAACTATTTTTAGCTAATCAGATCCACTTTCTTAGGATCTAGATTGTTAGGAGTCGGTGATCTGGATGCTATATATGTAACCTCCATTTGTTTGTGTAATACATTCTATTATTGTGTGTTAATCTTGTGCAATGGCTGCTCTCTCGATTTCTAAGTTCAAAAGTGCTAGATCACTGCACTGCCTCAAACTCTGCTGAGCAACAGTGTCCACCACCGTCTTAGAATCTGGTCTTAGAATCTGCACGGCCTTCTCCAGTGTTGCAATCCAACCCACATTGTTGCAATGGAGCTTCGCAATGCACCTTTACGGAAAGTGTTGTAATGGAGAAAGACTGCAACCCAATGCTCTTTAATTTATTTAAAAAAAACAAAAAAAACTGTACCTGAAATGTCCATAGGTACACCAAGAGGGTTGGAAGTGCATAGTTTCCTTTTCCATGGACCCGAAAATGTACACCTACAACACCTAGGTTATAAATAAGAGCTTATTTATTAAATTTATGGAACTGGTGGTCGAAGCCAACAAAGCTGGTATGGTAAGGGTTTACTGTTTAAATGAATGTCACAACTGCTCTTCTCTGCTCGACTTACTACCTCTGCAACAACGGGGTAGCGCGGGAGCCAATGTGCAGATTTTGTGGTGGAATTATGGTTTCTTTTTTCACCGCTCATCTGAGAAGTGATTCGAAAGATTTCAACTACCTTCGGTTCGTCCTTGGCACGCTCCTGTAAAGCTATAACCCCCGCAATCTTCTGTCCGGAAAGTTGAACGACAATCAGAGTAATCACTGTGGCCTTGGACAATTTAGAGAACCTCTGTTAATCGAGCAGGGCCATGGCCTGCCCATATCCATTCGCTACCATTGGAGCTTCACATCTCAAAAGATTGACAATATTGCGGTATGTATTACACGGATTATCTTCTTTAGCTTTCTAAAGGCAATACACAACACACCATTCTGCCATCGATGGTGTGTTTCACTTGAGTAACTCTCTCTGCAACTGTCAGAGAAAATAACAAACAATGGCGTCGACCACATCTCCAAAGGCCTTAAAATGATCCTTCATCCCCTTCATGACCATGGCATCGACCACATCTCCGAAGGCCTTAAAATGATCCTTCATCCCCTTTATGACCATGGCGTCGACACATCTCCAAAGGCCTTCTCTGTATTCTCCCATGAAATCCCACTGATGAAGAGTTTTCCTTGTTCCAACCCCATTCCCAGCTTACAACAAGCGACCCAATTAACATAATTGATAAAGTTATGGGCTTCTGAAGCAAACCGGGTCCAACACCTTACAAGATTCAAACATTAAAAAAGTGCAGGACAGAGGAGGAGTTGAAAATAAATTTGATTTATTTTGACTCGGGTTTTTTCTTCTATAGCTGTATTTTATTTTCTAAATAAGAATAAACATTACTTATATGCAAATGACATCCCTGGTTCTGGGGGTTTGGCAGAAATAAAACTACTCTTTTGGGGAGAGGGATTTCCTATTTTGTCTGCATTGCTACTGTCAGATACATGGAGACTGCCGTTTACATTTAAAAACAATATTTTTTGAATACTAGACAAACTACTATTTGGCAATTGCTGAATCTGCTTTGAGTCTGGAATTGCCGAATTCTCATATTTGCTTTCAAAATGTTTGCATACAAAGTTACCAATATATACCTCTTCCTTTGTGCTTATTGTGCTTAGTCAGAGAGCACTCTTTGGTTGCTGGATCACCTGAGACTCCAAAGCTGGATCCATGAGGTTTTTCCAAAGGTATGGACAATGTTTAAACTTCTATACCTGAGAATTTTGTATCAACATCATAATTATAATTTTATGGTTTATGCCAAGCGGACAACTATGGTTTTCTTCAAACCCTATTGTTGTGCTATGTTGAAACCTTGCATCTTCCATGATGTCGCAATTGAAAAAATTTCCAAAGTCATTTTAGTACTTTAAAGCATACTTTAGAAAATGTAAAGCCAGAATACAAAATCAGTATATAACTTAAATTCATCAAGTAAAAAAAATAGAAAGTGTAATTGCAGATAAAACCATCATCGTTTGCATCACTTAGCCCTTATCCGCAGAGACAACTTGCCTTCCCAACTCTTAACAGGCTCAAAGTAAGGTGTTGTCCATAGGTAGGGTGGGTACAATGAACACTGTCAATATTTGTTGAAAGAGGCACACCCAACCAATATTGCTTGTAACCTTTGTATATGAAATATATTTGATGTCAGGAGATGATTTTATCAACATGATTTATAATAGATTGTATAGGTCTAAATGATGCCTCTAACAAAACGAACAACATCATATGGAACTCAAAAGATTAAAATAAAAAGTGATAGGATATTTAATGCGAGGAGTATCACAATATATTCAAACTTCAGCCTTGCTAAAAGTTCCACTTGTACAATGAACACTTTGCAACAATTTTCTCTCAGTTTGATCTTGTACAATGAACACTTTGCAACAATTTTCTCTCAGTTTGATTGAGGATATCATCACATTTTGGGTTCTTTACGGAACTTCAATTTAGTCAATTTATGCTAGGCAAATTCAGTGCAAAGAGAAATATAATAAACATGTATTCTATAATTTCTTGTTTTATTTAGATGTGTTATAAAGACGTTAATATAGATTTTCGATTTCTATTCAATATCCTTTCACAAAACAATTTTCTCTCCACATCCGAGTGGGCCAAGACGAGCTAGAGTATGAGAGAAATGGTGAATGATGTCATATCCGATCCGATACTTATACAGATGTTTATATGTGAGAGTGCTTATGTACTTGAACAATTCTCTCAAAAACTAAATCCGTCCTGTTCTCTTTTCCCACTACATGTTTCTTTCCTTTTTCTACAATCACGTTCAATTTGTGGGTCAGTCAGAGTGTCGTTCAAAGAAGATATAGAGCACCAATTGATATGAGCCTAGAATCATGTTCATCATTCCCAATTACATGTAAATCCATTCCTTTAGAGGCACACTCGATGACCGATTCATAGTTGTTGTTGTGATTTGTTTCAAATTAATGAGATTTTTTAAAATGACTAGTTTTAATAAACCATTCAGAAGACCCATAAACCATCACACTTTGCCCATAAATCAAGTTTAAGCTCAAAATTACATTCTTCACCTTTTTTACCCTCATATCGACTGATTACATACCTCAAATTCCAATGTCGGTCTTGGCTATTAGCTTGTTGACAGATTTACTTTAAAAACAACGTTAATTGATTGATGAGAATATTTAAATGATAAGTAAAATATGATTTATCCCATTGCAAGTGATTGAAATCCGCCATATAACATTGTGCATATGGGGAGGCATTCCATGATGATTGTTATTTCACTTTTACCAACAAATTTTTATGACCTAATTTTTATGACCTATGGGAAAAAACCCATCATTGCAAGTGTGGTTAGACTTGAGATTAGTGAGTTCTAGCCGTCATTAAAAAATGGAAGCATTAAATGTTGTCTAATGGTCATTAAAAAAAAGAAAGCATTAAATGTGTGGGATGTTAGGTCAGTGAATGCTAGATTTGACAAAGGAAAATCAAAGCAAAATCAATTTTATATTTATTTTTAAATTAATCATTATCTATTTTTTTGTCATGTATTTTTTATAAATAAATAAAGTCTAAAATTACCTAGCATTGTATATTGAGTGATGACAAAGTAGATGAGAACATCTTATCATGTATTGCAGATAACTTAAGCTAAAGACTGCACAATACTTTCATGTATATTTCTGCTCCAAAAAGCTTGTTTGCTTCTATTTAGCATCTAAAATACTTGGTTAGTTTAGCGTGTGTGTTTTTTTTTTTTTTTTTAGAGTTATTAAGTTATAATTTGATCTATATCATGAATGTTTTCAATAATATGATATTATTTGGACTAGCTAAATTTGCCCAATTCTAGCTAGAAAGTGTGGTACTTTAGCAATATATGAATCCTTACTAGGAACCTTACTTAGAATTTCCCTACTCTTAGACTCACACCTTTTTGAGCCAATGTAAAGGATAGATGCTCTTGGAAAAAATCTTGTCCAAGTAAGATGTCTAGTCCAGTGTTATATTGGTAAAGCTCAACCAAACATTCAATACTATACCATTGCTATATATATATATATGGACATATTTTACATACATGTATATAGGCAAGATTTGGCCATTGATGTCTCTAACTTTGGTTAGAGATTGGCTCCCAATAATAACAAAGAATCTATTTAGCCATCTAGGACATACCATTTATATTCCTTAAAACCGATTTCTATGGGAATGATGACTTTGTCTTTTTAATCTTTTTATTTATACAAATAGAGCAATACAGATAATCTTCCATTTCTGACTATCTCTTTCTTTGTTTGATTTCATGTTTGCATTTATAATTTGCTCAGGAAAAACTAAGAGAAAAAGAAGAGTAGATAGAGATAGATGGAAGCTAGGGGCTACAAGGGAGTTTTTCATTTTGTTAAACAATTGATACTATTGGAGAACTCAAAATACGTTGAGATTTATTTTCAGCTAATATGCTAATAAAGATAAATCTCAACTAGTATGCTAATAAAGATTTGGTGCTTTCAAATTTCTTGCTCATATTAGCTTTTTCAGGTTCCCTCAAGCAGCCTTGAGTAGAGCCCACTACTTTTAAACTACGTCTATGAAATTAACTGAGTTACTATATTACTAAGGACTATAGGCCACTTCTCCAATACAATTTTTGTCTTTAATAGTAAAATCATATAAAAGATTTGGTGTACTTGACATGGTACCTTTATAAAAATATAGTTATCTTTATATACATATAGTTGTTGTCTTTTGTACTACAGTTACATAAAAGTGTGTGTACTTTACATAGTACATTTATGTATATTGTAATATTCTTTTTCGTGTCTACAATAGTTGATAGAAAACTATCACGTCCACTAAGTTTGGCTACAAGCAAGCACTATTGACTTGCTTCTGTAAGTCAATTAAGACTTGAATATCTTTGTTCTTTCACGATTCCATCAGGAGTTGCTGTAATGAGTTGTTTAGCAAAAATATCCTTCTTTTTTTTGAATGAGAAGCGATCAAGTATGCTCATATCATGAATTTTGAAAGTCATCTTCAATCAGTTTAATTATCAGGTCAAGAGACTTTAAAACATTTTTAACCTCCTTCCAAATTCATTGAAACCATTTAATCCATTTATCCTCACTATCTTCTAGTTTCCATCTTCTGCTGAGCTTGAGCCTGCCTGTGATTTAGTTTAACCTTCTCACAATGCCCTTCTCACAATGCTTCTCGTTACCATAGCACGTGAAGGGTTTTCTGTAATTCGGTCACTAATCCTTTGAAGTGGGTACCAGAATATCAATTTCCATATTGAACAGTTCTATTCTCGGAGTATTCTGCCTACAATCCAGCCAGACAACTTTAACTGTGAAAATCCCAAAATTCCCTGCAAATGTGAAGACCTCTTCCCTGAATGCTGCTTATATGCACAACTAGAGAGGATCCATTTCCTTTCGGTATTAGGAAAATCCAAATTGACCTGGTTAAAAGATGGATCATCATCATGAAACTTCCTCTCAACGCTGCAATAACCTTTCAGTGGTCCTTTGCTAACACCAATACCAAAAGTTGTTTTGACATAGTATGTGATTACTATACGGCCTTTTCACGTGGTATGGTATCTATAAGATGGTCTCTCTAAGGGTTCCTTTTTAATTTTCTCGCATACATTGGCAATAAAAGAAATTGGTATACACAATTGTGTTGATTGTAAATAATTTCATTTCTATTTTCATCGGGATTGGAATTTGGTGTTCGTGTAAAAAGATGAAATTTGGTGTTGGTGTCACTTTTGATGTTAAAAAAAATTAGAAATTAGTAGTCTAAATATTCTAATAATCGCACTAAAAATTTAGAAGAACTGTTGGAATTGCAAATATTAGTTGTTGAGATTGCATATTCATTTCTGTTAGGAGTTAATTTACCTTAACAATTTAGTTAGATCAAACTGTTTCTGATAGTTACTTAATTACTTCCATTTTGAAAGTGTAAAACTATTTTGTAATCTTTTATATAACTCTTATGAAGACAATAATCATAGTGTTCAATTCCCAACATTTCTGTATTCTCTCTCTGTTTCTATTTACTCTTCCATTATTTCTGTTTACATGGTATCAAAGCAATAGGTTGGGAGAAGGTGATTCCTATTGTTGTTCTCTTCTGAATCCTGTTAGCTTTGCTTCCACATTTTTCTTCCACAGTGAAGAACAGAGAAGAATTTCAGAACGTTGTGACTGTTGTTGCCTGCCAATTTGAAGAAATTGCCAGCCAGTTTGAAGAAGTGCCACAGAGTTTCCACCGGTATGGAGAAGAGTTGCCCGTCAGTTTGAAGAAGTGCCATAGTGCTACCACTGGTTTGGAGAAGAGTCACTGCCGCATTGGAAGAGGGTGTGGCTGAAAATTACAAGCTTGGAATTTCCTTACATTTTTTATTTACTCTGGATTTTGCTGAAGAGTATTTATAAAATTTGGAGTTTATTTAAAGTTTCATTGAAATCTGAAAATTCACTTGGAGTTATATATAAAAAAAAAATTGTGGCGTTAGAAAAATGTCTAGTTCTTGGTCAATTCAAGCACCAACTCTAGTTGGTTCCAATTATGATTTTTGGAGTGAGAAGGTGAAAGCCATTTTACAAGGTCAAGGATGTTGGGATTGTGTCGAAACAGGGTTCATAGAACTTGATGCAAATGTTGTTGCAGCTATGACTGTTGTTCAAAGAAAAACATTAGAAGAACTTAAGCAAAAAGAAGGAAAAGCCAAATCATATATTTTAGT
>SNQJ01S0003338.1:142394-181564 GCA_010110895.2 Picea sitchensis
ATATATATATATATATTGATTTGGTATTGTATTACTAACTTCATTTTTCTATATCAATTTTGCATCAAATACAATGAACCTTGATGACAATAAGTACATATACAAATCCCTTTGAGCATAAATGTGCAATATAAAATCATCTTACATCTTCTAAAAAAGTAAACTAGACAATGGTTTATTGTATAAACTGCAAAGAAAAACGACCATTGTCTACTCCAATTGCTTGAATTGTAGTATACACACTAAAAACAATACTCTGAATTGCATCTTGAGAGGCCAACAATTAGAGAAAGTATGATCCGATTTAAAAAAATTACATATAATAAATAATATTAAAAACAAATCAACCATTATTAATTTGGTAACAAGTTTCCATGTATATAGCACATTTACAATAGATCATCAGAATGTAATTGTGCACATATGGTTCTTCACAATCACATTCCTAAGTTATGCATTAAATATACTTGAATTGATTTTGCGTGGCAAAGTTTGGTACTACATAGGTCAAAACTATGGCGATTGTTCCATGAGTATTTTGAAGAGAAATTTCAATGGCGGGTCTGATTTTTGTTCTCCTGGCATTCATGACCCCAAGTTGTAGAAAGAATCCGAGATTTACTTCAACATGAAGTTCTTTGAGGAACTTGTGATAGTAGGAAAATTTGATGAGGCCGAGAGGTTCTTGTCGAGCTTTATCGAATTGGAGAACAACAAGCATTCTGTTAAGATATTATTTGAGATACATAAACATAATTGTCACATAAGTATCTATAAGAACTGGATAGGTATGAACTCTCATTTTCTTTTCCCTTGGGTTATTGAATTTATGGGTATTTCATCTTTGTGAATGCCGACGTAGTATGGGGTTTCTCGCATTTTTATGTTTGTGAATGTCGAGGGATCACTTTATTCAGTTTTTGATATTTTTGTTGAGTTTATGTTTTTTTTATGTTTGTCAATGGCGTCGTTTGGTTGAGGTATATGCTTAAAACATCCATGACCGTAGATGATGTTTGATCTATTTGTTTACATCCGTAGAAAATGAATAGGACACTGTTTGTTGCAATCCTTCGTATATTGTAAAAGTAGGGTCATGAATTCTCTATCTTATTATATTGTAAATGATGAATTTCTCAGTGTTCTTGGTTTTATAAATTTTGGGATATTAGCTTTGTGCATGGTGTTATTGCCTGAGACTGCTTATGGCTCAATCAACAATGCCAGTCACATTTTGTTTCATATTTAGAGAATTTATTGCTTTTTGACTTAATATTATTGACTTGGTAAATTGCCAAAATTGTCAGAAAACTGTTTTGAGCAAGTTGGAAAAGGTGGGTGGCCACCAATATACACCTAGATCAATCCTCCCTCCTTAGGAAGCAATGGTATCCATTGCGTTGAGTGCCCGGGGGAGAGGGAAAAGAGTTTGTTGAATCTACATCTTGATGAGCTGCTCTCCTTGTTGGAGAAGTTGTGTTGCTTAGCTTTTTGAAGGTTTTCACGAACATGTGGCTGGAAGGGTTGGACCTTTTTAACCATTCTGGCTACATGATATATCTGTGTGTAGAAGAAATATTTATTCTTTGCTACAGTCTTGTTGACCTTCTTCTGTTAGATAGAAGGTGTTTGGGCCAAGGATGTAGTTGTTGCAATATCCTTCTATTCACCTTTTGAACAGATTGTGAAGAAGCTGAATTTTGTAGTATGGGATACTACCTTGCGGCACTGTTTAGGTGGGACAGTAGTTGAAACCACCTCTAGTATCCTATAGAGATGACCCCCCAGAGTAACAATGACACTATGGGGTCGATACTCGTATATAGAATGGTGCTTCCACATATATGGCCGACCCAAGAGAACATCATAGACATATAGTAGGGCGAAATCACATAATACCTCATCCTTGAAGGGATGGATGTTGTATGAAAATAAACACTGTTGGATGACATAGAGATCTCATCCCTGGCGAAGCCACCCGATGTTGTATGGTTGTAGGTGTGGTGTTGTCGACAATCCCAACTGTTTGATGACCTCTATTGAGATGAGGTTCTTCTGGCTTCTGCTATCAACAATAAAATGCAGCAGGGTCCCCTTCACCCACATCTGTGAATGAAAAATGAACTCCCCCTCTTCATGATTTGTTGGTTCTTATGGTTGAATTGTTGCAATCACAACAATAACAGTGGGGTCTGGGTCGATGATCTGTCTCCTGTCAGTATTTTCTGAATCAGATTCTGAATCATGGTTCGGCTCCTTGTCTTTGATTTCGTACACAAATGACTATTTTGAGCGACATTCATCAGTGTTGTGCCAGGGGATTTTGTGGAAATTACTCCATTTTCTAGTGTCCTTCTTCGTCTTCCTGTGACCTTATTTTCCTATGGCTTGGACTGGTTTTCGGGAGACTGTTTGTTAGGGATGTCTTTATCATACTTTGGTTGTTGCGGATTTGTAGACCCGAACTCCCATTTGTTCTGGTGCCTAAATTTTTTCTCGATTTTAACAACATATCGATAAACAACACCGAGTGATGAGATGTATAGAAAATCCATTTCAGTTTGGATGTATCTGTGTTGAGCCCCGCGGTATTTCAGAACCAAATGTCGTTCAGAGTCTTTGATACCTAGCTTGGTGCGCAAGGTATGTAAGGTATTGATGAACTCCAAAACTACTTGGCCCCTCTCTTGCCGTAGTGTGGTCCATCTCATATACTGGTACTCATAGTTGCCAACATGGTAATACTATTCTTTTACCGGGTCCACAAAAAAATCCCAAGTGGGATCGACCCCATATATTCGAGTCTCTTATGTGGATATTTGTTCCCAGTAAGTTTTCCACAAATGTTTGACATGGGGGAGATCTTTAAGGAGTGTGAAGGTGATCTTTTCCCTGTCGAAAAAATGGTGAACAAATAAATAACCTTCTAGCAGATTTAACCATTTGTCCAGGGAATCTGCATCTATCTGACCTTCAAATACAACAATATCAAAATTAACTTGTAACTTGAAAGGAGAGATTCTTCTAAAGTGGTTGTTTGATGAAGATGTGCCTATTGCAATCAATAGGCGTTGAAGGATGTGGGAAAAATTCTCCATCATTTCGTCCCTCTATTGTGTGAAAGCTTGCTCAAGAAACAGATTGATAGAATCATCTGTTCTGTCATTTTTCTTTTCTTTCGCCATGGAGGGCTTCTTGGGCGTGCAAGAGTGATTGTCTTCAAGAGAGACAAGCTCAAGACCCAACTTGCTATATTTGAACCTCATCAGGGACAATCTCTGATACCTCTGATCCAGATGATTTTTGGCAAGAAATGAGAGCAGAGATATAATAAAGAAATGTACAGAGATATCTTGGATATCCAATAATATAACAAAAATGTATCAGATATGAAACCATAAACACAGAGATACAGTGATACACAATTTTCTATTAATGAGAGAAAATGTACAAAGACTGTAAAAATACAGAGTGAAAGACTCGATAGAATGGTGGAAACTTATATCTGAGAAGAGATTTGAAGGATACTCTCATCTGTGAGAAGATGATTTTACAACGAGGCTCCAAAGGCCTTTTTATCATAAATAAAATCCAAAACCCTAACCCTGTATGATCTAGGTGGATATTGGTGGCCACCCACCTATTCCAACTAACTCCTTGTGTCCGTTTTTTATTCAACACGTTCTTCTGTACTACTTTGTAATTGTGGGTTCTACACTTCTGGGGATGTCTGAAGCCCCACACATCCTTCAGGTGGATACAGGTGGCCTCTCACCTAATCCAACTGGCTTATTTTGTATGTTTTCACGTCAACACATTTGGTTGTACTTCCGGGGCCGTTTTGGGGTCCTAAACGTTGTTTTGTTGGCTCGCCACAATCAAATTGTAGACTAAGTCAATGTTTGATAGAAGAATGTGTATTCCTCTAAAAGACCTTTCCAACGGGCCATCACATGCCTAAAACGAAGGTTGTATGCAAAAGTTACAACCCTAGGAAGTTGAGGTACCAACTTACCCATAGGTCCCACATGAATTTTGGCGTTTCACCTTCTAGGGTTAGGTTTTTGGATGTCTAGGGTTTTGGAATTCATGAGTAATATCAAAAATACCTATGGAGCCTCATTGTAATCCATTATGCTTAGACAGATGTGCGAAGCACCCACATCTCTTCTCTGAGATGGCTACCACCATTCGAGCAAGTGTTTCAGTTCTGCAGTTTTACAATTTCATCCTATTTCATTTTTTAATAGAAGATATTGTTCATTGGATATTTGTATTATTATTCATATCTCTGTGCTTATTGTATTCATTTTGTTAATCATTTCGTTCCGCTCCTAAATCCGAATCAGTGGTATCAAAGTGGTCTGCTCTTCATTTATTTTTCCTCGTGCATGTCCCCGACAAGATATGGGTACAAGAAGTTGGGACTCGAACCAATCGAGCCATTACAATATCGTCTGCGTCAAGCCTGACAACAACCCATGGGGGAAGAAAAGAATTATGATGGAGCAGGAGATCCTATTAAAAATTTGATCGAGGAAGCCCTCGCGCGACAAAGGAACAAAATGATGGACAACTTTGCACAGATCCTTCGACGACTACCCAAGGAGAAGCATCTTCATCAAGAGGCCATGCAACCCCCTTCAAGGTACAGGTAAATTTTGATATTCCATTATTTGAAGAGATGATAGAGGAAAATGTTATAGATAAATGGTTGATTCTACTCGAAGGATATTTTTCGGTCCACAATTTTTCCGATAGGGAAAAGATCACCTTTGCACTCCTCAAGGTTGTTCCCCATGTTAAAGACTGGTGGGATACTTACTCCGAGAAAAGGGATGTGGAGGAATCTATAATGTTCGTGGTGGCCCCTACATGGGATTCCTTTAGAGATGCCATTAAAGAATAATACTACTCTATTGAAAGCTACGAGGACCAATACACCAAATGGACCACCTTCCGTCAAGAAAGGGACCAGACAGTACCAAATTTCACCAATATTTTCCATACTCTACACACCAAATTGGGTATCAAAGACTTTGAGTGTCATATGGTGCTCAAATATCGTGACTGTTTGCATAGATACATTTAAACATAAATGGAGTTCTTGGACATCACCTCATTGGGCACGACTTATCGATACACTATTAAGATCAAGCATAAATTTAAGCAAAAACGATGAGAGTTTGGATCTGCAAACCCTTCACAGCCAAAGCAGAGAAAAGGAAACCCCAACTCACACAACAAGGGACCAAGTCGAGATGGCCACCCTCAGGACAACTAGTACAAGCCGCAACACAAGAAGGGCAATGGGAAGACAAAGAAGGACACAGGAAAATGGTGTGAGTACCATAAAAGTCCTTGGCACAACATCGAAGAATGTTGCTCCAAGCAGTCCTTCGTAGTCATGCTGAAGGCTTCCGAGTTAGAGGTCGATTCTGATTCCAAGTCAAATCATGAAGGAGGGAAGCATATTATCGATGTTGAACCCAGTGCCACTGTCTCTACCACCAAAGTCCAGCCAAGCGAACCAGAAGAACCATAGGAAGGGGAACGCCTCTTTCAGTCGCAGATGTGGGTCAAGGGGGCTCCGAGTCATTTCATTGTTATCAATGGTAGTCAGAAGAACCTAATTTCAGTAGAGGTCGTCAAGCGGCTGGACCTGCCAATGACACTACACTCGAAACCCTACACCATTGGTTGGCTTTTCCAAGGAAGAGATCTCTGTGTTAGCCAACAATGTCGTCTTCCCTATGACATCAAGCCTTTCAAAGATGAGGTACTGTGTGATATTGCTCCCCTTGAAGTTTGTGATGTTATTTTAGGACAACCATATTTTTGGAAGCTTCATGTTGTGTATGATTCTAAACCTTGTAGTGTTATTATTACTTTGGGTAGACAATTGGACAGGATCCTAGAGGTAGCGCTTCCTACTACTATTTCTTTAATCTATGCTAAGCAATGTAGTAAGGTCATTTCACAGATTGGGAAGTTCATCTTCTTTGTGGTCCGTGCTCACAGTAAGCAGAAGGTTGTTGCCACATCCATGGCCTCTACACAACGCCTCTCTTTGCATCATAAGCAAGTGGACAGGATCGTGGAAGAATACAGAGACATCTTCGCCTCACCTACAGGGGTACTGACACACTGCCAAGTCAAGCATCTAATTGATCTGACCCTCGACACACCTCTACCTAATGGACCAGTCTATCGACGCTCATTGATCCAAGATATTCTTCAAAAGGGACACATCAGAACCACCTCCTCCCCTTGCGGAAGCCCGATTGTACTGGAGCAGAAGAAGGACGAGACTTGGTGACTCTGCATTGATTACAAATCCTTAAACAAAATCACAGTCAGTAACCGCTACCCCATTCCCAAGATTGATGACCTTCTTGATCAACTCAAGGGGGGAAATTTCTTCAGAAGATTGACCTAAAGTATGGCTACCACCAGGTTCCCATCGAACCAACTGATGTATGGAAGACAACCTTCAAGTCTAAACAAGGTCTCTACGAATGGCTAGTCATGCCCTTTGGCTTAACAAATGCACCAACCACTTTCATGAGGTTGATGGATGATGTATCAAGACCCTTCACCAACTCCTTTGTGGTATTATATTTGGATGACATCCTCATATTCAACATAACGTGGGAGGAGCACATGCAGCATATTCAACAGGTTTTGAGCACTCTACGACAACACAAGCTTTATGCCAACTTGGAAAAATGATCTTTTGGCATGAACAAGGTCCAATCCTTGGGATACAATGTTGATGAGCACGTGGTACATGTTGATCCAGCTAAGATCCAAGTCATCTGTGACTGGCCAACCTCGACCACATTGACCGAGCTTTGGACATTTTTGGGACTAGCCAACTTCTACTGACGGTTCGTGTTGGGATTCTCCCATATCGCATGGGCCCTCATCCAGGTGACCAAGGGTGGTGTTAGGGCCAAGTTCGTGTGGGGGAAGGAGGAACAATGAGAATTCAATAATCTAAAACATCGCTTGTGCTTAGCTCCAATACTCTCCTTGCCCGATTTGCAACAACCATTCGAGATTGAGATTGATGCATCTGACTATGATGTGGGCGCAGTTCTCACTCAACATGGGAATTCAGTGGAATACCATAGTGAGACACTCTCTGATACTGTTTGGAGATACCCCACCTATGACAAGGAAATTTCTTCCATTGTACAAGCCTGTCGTCAATGGAAACAATACATTCTGGGGAAAGAGACGATCATACACACTGATCACAAGCCTATGTAGTTCATACAGACACAGGGGAAATTGCATAACGACCGCCATCAGAAGTGGTCCACCTACGTAAAACAGTTCCATATCAACATCAAGTATAACACAGGTATCTACAATAGTGTTGTTGACTACCTCAGTCGGCCTCTTATGTATGCACTCATCACTGTGATCCATTCTTGTGGACATGAAGTATCTGAGTGGCCCCAACTTTATCATCAAGATCCAAACTTCGCCACCACATATCATCTCTTTGGTACAGGCGCAGTTGTCACTGATATTCACATTCAAGACAGACTCCTATGCCACCTGGGCCATCTCTGTGTTCCTACAAGCGAGCGTGCAAAGCTGATTTGGGAAGCCCACTACAGTCGGGTGGAAAGACATTTTGGTGTAGAGAAAATTGTGGTTAGTCTTCAGAAACACTTTTTTTGGCCAAAACTTCGACAGGACGTCAACAAGTATATATGATCTTGCATTGCCTGTGCAATTGCCAAGACAACCATCAAGAATAAAGGATTATACATCCCTCTTCCTATCCTTGAGAATCCTTGGGAATCCATCTCAATGGATTACATGTCTGGTTTTTCATCCACCAAGCAAGGAAATGACTGCGTGTTTGTGGTCGTTGATTGGTTTTCAAATATGGACATCCTCACAACTTGTAAGAAGAATTCCACAGCGACAGATACTGCCAAGCTCTTCTTCAAACACATGTGGGTCCACTTTGGGATACCACAGACCATCATCTTTGTTCGAGACATCAGGTTCCTCAGAACCTTTTGGTCGAGTCTTTGGTCTCTGTTGGACACCAAGCTCACAAAATCCACTACTTTGCACCCCCAAACCGATGGCCAAAAAAAGGTCGTCAATCGGATGATTGTGCACATCCTGTGCATGTACAATTCTAAGCATCCACGTACAGGGGATGATAGTCTCCCTTATGTCCAACATAGTTACAACATGGCTCTCCATAGTTCCATTAGCCATAGCCCATTTCAGGTGGTTTTGGGATTCCAACCCTTGGGACCCATTGATGTTGCACTTCCTCTTTCCACTGCACAGACAGACTCTTCCCCTGATCAGTATGCGATCGAAAAATCCACCATATTCATTGAGAGAATTCAACACATCCACCAACAGGTCCAGGAAATTTTCTAGAAATCCAACACTAAGTACAAGCAACGCCATGATCAACACAGGGTACCACACCAATTTTAGGTTGGCGACAAAGTCTGGTTACATTTGTAGAAGGAGCAGCTAATTGGGCCCACTTTGTTATGGGCCTTACACTATCACCAAGGTTGTGGGTAGAAATGATTTTGAGCTCAACACTCCACCCTTCCTTGGCCTGCATCCAATATTCAATGTGGACCTCCTACGGCCATATTTTCCACCGTTATTGGACACCTCCTAGATCGTCGAACAACTGACACCCACATAGCTCAACCCTGACTGCATGGAACAAGCATCCATTGACCAGATAGTGGACACATAGGTCAAGGGCACTCACCATCAACAGATCCAACTTTATCGGGTTGTTAAGGAAGAGAAAATCATACACCAAGGAAAGTGGCTCAACTGGGGCCAAATACAATAGAAGTTTCCTCATATGATGGGGGAACTCAATGCAATGGATATCATTGCTTCATAAGGGGGGAGGATTGATCCAGGTGGATATTGGTGGCCACCCACCTATTCCAACTAGCTCCTCGTGTCCATTTTTTATTCAACATGTTTTTCTGTACTACTTTGTAATTATGGGTTCTACACATCTAGGGTTGTATGAAGCCCCACACATCCTTCAGATGGATACGGGTGGCCTCTTGCCTAATCCAAATAGCTTATTTTGTATCTTTTCATGTCAGCACATCTTGTTGTACTTTCGAGGTCGTTTTAGGGACCTAAACATTGTTTTTTTGGCTCACCACAGTCAAATTGTAGACAAAGTCAGATTTTGATGAAGAAATGTGTAGTTATTTGAAATACCTTTCCAATGGGCTATCATGTGCCTAAAACGAAGGTCGTATGCAAAAGTTACGACCCTAGGAAGTTGAGGTACCAAATTACACCAACTTACCCATAGGACCCACATGACTTTTAGCGTTTCACCTTCTAGGCTTAGGTTTTTTGATGTCTAGGGTTTTGAAATTCATGAGTAATATCAAAAAGGCCTATGGAGCCTCATTGTAATCCATTCTTCTCAGACATATGCGCGTAGCATCCACATCTCTTCTCAGAGATAGATATCACCATTCGAGCAAATGTTTCAATTCTGCAGTTTTACAGTTTCAACCTATTTCATTATTTAACATAAGATATTGTTCACTGGATATTTGTTTTATTATTGATATCTCTGTGCTTATTGTATTCAGTATGCTAATCATTTTTTTCCTCTCCTAAATCCAGATCATCGGAAGATGAAAATCCAACAATTTTGTGGACCTCGTTTTGGGTATTTTGGTGTATCAACTTCTCGGGGGCATAACTTTGGCATATGATCTCTGTTTGGGGTGCACGATAGATTGTTGGAAAGGTATCATCGAGGAGATTCATTTTAGGGGCTCAATCAGAGTCATTGGCTATCATTGATAAGCTATATCCTGAAAAACCTTCATTAAGGCCCTCAAAATGGCCTCGGAAGTTAAAAACTGCTAAAAATAGTAATTTGCCAAAATTGCCAGAAAATTGTTTTGAGTGAGTTGGAAAAGGTGGGTGGCCACCAATATCCACCTGGATCACTATCGGTTGTAGTGTTTGGAAACAAACTCACTAGTATGAAAGATGAATAATGGGTGGTGTTGGAGAGAAAGGTGAGAAGCTTTATCAGGGTCTATTTTTGCAATTCAATATTATTGAATGTTTCTAAAGAAAAGACTATAGCAACTCTTTGGAAGAAGTTGGGTGATTTGTATCCGGCTAAATCCTTGGTTAATATTTTTTTTTCGGAAAAAAATTGTTTTCTTTGAGAATGGGTGATGATGATTATGTAGTTGATCACCTGGATAAATTTAATACTATTGTGATAGAGTTGATATCAATTGGAGTGAACATGGATGATAAGGGATCACTATATGACCCTTTTGTGTTCTTTTCCAGATTTATGGGACAACCTGGTAATGGTCATTGGAAGCACTGTAAAGACATTAGTGCTTGATGAGTTCATATATCCTTTACTCTAAAAAAAGGTGAGGTAAAAATATTTTGAATCCATCAATGAGGCATTAGTTGTTTGTGGAAGATCAAAAGAGAAGGAAAAAAGAGAGAAAATGGTATATCTAAATCCCATGGGAAAAACAAATCTCTTGGAATGTCCAAGGAAAAATGTTGGAGTTGTGGCAAGGTGAGACATTTCAAAAGGGATTGGAAGGAAGAGAAGAAGAAGAATACGAAGGAAAATGTTGATTTTGATGATGAATCTAAAATTTATTCTCAAGAGGATAGTGGAGATTCCTTTGTTACGAATTTGGAAAATCGTGTAGGGAAGAGTGCATGGATGATAGACTCTAGAGCTTCCTTCCATATAACTTCCAATTAGAAATAGTTTTCAAAGTGTGAGAAATATGATGTTGGGATGGTTTCCCTTACCAATGAATCTCATCTCAACATAGTTGTTCATGGTACAGTCTTGATCATATTCTTTGATGGCATATTAAAGGGGATAAGTGGATTTTTTCACATTTCGAGTCCGACATGAAACCTGATATCAGTAAGAATAATTAATGATGTGAGTGCACAAGTTTTTTTCTATGACAAAGGGTTTAAGATGGTCTGAGCAGATATGGTACTCACTAAGGGTGTTCGTGTGGGAACTTTTCTCTAGCTTGATGTGTGCATTATTGAGTGTAATAGTTCTTCTATTCATATAATGGAGAGATCTATACGATATACACCTTTGAAATCGAAACCTCTCAAACAATATATTTCCTTATAAAGAAAGTTAATCGAAAGAAGACATTGCTATGGCACCAAATATTGGGCCATTTAGGTGAAAAGGGCATGTGGGTCTTGAAAAAAAAATCTTGTTGATGGATTGAATGATTGTTCTTTTCGATTTTTTATTTTGAGCGTTGCATATATGGTAAATATTATCATGCTCAATTTTATTCTAGTTCTCACAATTATTCTAGGTTATTGAAATTAATTCATTATGATGTATTTGATCCAGTTAAAGTTCATTCGATTCTTGATGCTTTGTATTATGTGTCACTCATTGAAAATTATTTTAGGACATGGGTATATTTTATTGGTACTAACTATGAGGTTTTTAGTTGGTTTAAGGAGATTAAATATCTCTTCAAAAAATCAAATTGGTAGGAAGATTAAGGTGTCAAATATTGGTAATGGAAATAAGTTTTATTTTATAGAGTTTGATAAAATTTTAAAGGAGAATGGCGTTGAAGGACACAAGACAAATCCATATACCCCTCAACATAATGGAGTTTCATAATGGATGAATGGAATGTTGATGGAGAGAGTTAGGAGTATTCTTAGTGAATCTAGATTAGAGAAGAAGTTATGGGAAAAATCAACTTCTACTCCATGTTACTTGATTAAGATGTCTCCCACATTAGCTTTTGTGGATAATACCCTATGGAGGTCTATATGGGAAATAATCCCTCACTTCAACATCTTCGTGTTTTTGGTTGTGAGGCATATGTTCATCTTTCTAAGGAGAAGTGATTTAATTTGGATAACAAGGCTATGAAATGTATCTTGATCGACTATGGCATTGGTGTGAAAGGGTAAAAGCTTTGGGATCTTGTGGTTGAATGTTTTTTAAGAGAAGTAATTTTTTTTTCCAGAGAAGTTAAGTCTTCTACTAGAGTGGTGCAACCAGAAGAGGATGAGAAGAAGTCAGTGATTCAACTACCACCTAAGACTAGGAAAGTTGAGCTAGAAAATGAACTTATTATATATTATGGACTTGAAGGAGGACGATCAAAATAATTTGGATGAGGAGGAAGAAACTCCACCTTAAAATTTAAGTAGGTCCACTCGGAAAATAAGACAACCAAACAAGTATAATTATAATTTATTTCATTTTAGATGTACATTTTCTTTATTTGTTAACACTGATGAGATGAGAACTATGGAAGAGGAAATGGAGATGGAATATATGGAGTCTTAAAGGTTGGACATGGATGAGGAAATGGTTTCACTTAGAAAGAATTATACATGGGACTTGGTCCCATTTCCCAATGGATGGAAATCCATCGGATGCAATTGGGTATCCAAAAATAAGATTGGTTTTGATGTCAATGTTGAAAAAAACAAGATAATGTTAGTTGCAAAAGGATATTCCCGGGTTGAGGGAATAGATTTTGGTGAGATATTTTCCCTAGTTGCTAAGTTAACATCTATTATGTTCCTATTCTCTTTAGCAACAAACTTTGATTTAGAGATAGAATTGATGGATGTGTAAACAAAATTTCTACATGGTGAATTGAACGAGGAGATTTATGATAGCTAGAGACTATGTTGAAAAAGGTAAAGAGTCATTCATTTGCAAGTTAAAAAAGTCTTTAAATGGTTTCAAGTAGTCTCCCAAAATGTGTCACCAAAAGTTTGATTGTTTTGTATTGGGATTGGGATTTCTAAGATCCAAATAATATCATTGTGTTGTAGGTTTCAAGCCTTTACAATATAACAATGCACAAATAGATTCTTTATAAAACTGAAAGAAAAAAATATCATTCACACATGCTACTCAGAAATTTACCCTAGAAATCCTTAATTGGGAAAACCAACAAATGTTTAGAGCCACACCTCTAACTCTCATTTTATTAACTTCACCATTACAATACAATATATACGATCCCACGACATCCAAAACCCTAATCTATTGACTTGGATTAGATTCCTTAACTGAAATTACATTACAATGGGATGAAAAACACCAAAAACAGGCAAAAAATGGACCAAAAAACAACCTAGTTTTTTTTTCTCAAGGGATACGCCCCCAAACTCCAAAAAAAGGGGGACCAAATCCCCCCCCGCCCCCCTTTCTCCCATTATGGTGTACAATACATGAGATAATCATGCAGATAATATAAAACATACACAACATTCTCCCACTTGTTGTTTCCTTTGCATACAAGGGGGCCCAATATTACATGATAAATAATTTAGGGCAACAATGCCCATTGTTTCTCTACACCAAGAAATCTTCTCAGTGCTCATAGAATTTGTTAATTAATCTGCAACATTGTTCAAAGTTTCCATCTTTACTAGCATCAACTTCTTGTCTTCAACCATGTCTCTCACAAAGTGATACTGAACATCAATATGATTTGTCTTAGAATGATAACCTAGGTTCTTTGCTGGAAATATTGCACTCTTACTATCACAATCTAACCTTACAAATTGTTGTACAAACCCAATACCTAAACACAATCTATGTAACCATTCAAATTCATTACTTGCATGAGTGGTTGCCATGTATATAGCTTATGTAGTTGAAAAAGAAACTACAGACCGTCTCTTGCTCATCCAACAGATTGCTCCTCCAAATAGGTTAAACACATAGCGACTTGTAGATATTTTGTGATCTAGCTCTCCATCCCTACATCAACAAAGCCATGTATTCCCAACACTCTATTTGCTCCAGTTTCTCCTTGGTAGAAAATTCCATAATCTTTAGTGCCACAAAAATACTTGAAAACCCTCTTTACAACTTTCTAATGCTCCTTCCCTGGTTTTGACATATACCTGCTCAAAACTCCCACTGAATGTGCAATGTACGATCTAGTATAGACCATTACATAAATCAAATTTCCAACAAAACTATCATAAGGAACACAAGACATGTTTGCTTCCTCTTCCCGTGTCTTGGGACACTAATCTGCATATAACTTCACACCTATAGGAATAGGGACCTTGACTGGTGTACATTACTGCATATTAAACCTCTGCAATATTGTCTCAACATATTTCCTCTCATTCAACCAGAGTTTTATGTTTGCCTGCTCTCTTTTAATTTCCATTCCCAAAATAAAAGTTGCAACACCAAGATATTTCATATCAAATTTATAAGACAACTAGGTTTTTACCTGTTCGAGATTGTTTTAATACCACATCCTTGGAGATTGTTTTAACACATACATGGAGATTTTTAGCATGCATACCAGCTCTTTCTTACATTTCACTACAAAATATTCTAGTTGTTTCATGCAGATTTACTTTTCAAGATCCCCATGCAGGAATGATGTCTTTATGTACATTTGTTATACTTCAAGATAAAAAGTAACAACAATAGAAAAAATAAATCTAATAGAAGTCAAATTATCAATAGGAGAAAAAATTTCACCAAAATCTATTCCCTCTACCTTGAAATAACCCTTTTCTACTAAGTGAGATTTATACTTCTCCACTTTACCTTCTACTTCAACTTCTTCTTAAACACCCATTTTCTACCAACAATCTTTCTTCTACCTAGCAACTCAACTACATCCCAAGGCTCATTTTTATCCAATGAAGCCATTTCTTCAACCATGACTTTCTTCTAGAGTTTACCATCCTTTGAATCCACTTCCTCCCTAACAATTATGGGATCATAATCAATTATATACAAATAAAAATTAGAACGGAAATTTGGTGGAGAATACATTTATGGTTGTCTTTTTTCTCGAATTGATATCCTCAATAATGGAGTATGAGGTTCTTATTCTTTTGATTCCTATTCTTCTGTTGAGTCAAATCCTTCACCCTCCAACTCAAAATCTATTGTCTCTGGTTCTTTTTCTTTTGGTGGAACTTCCTGTTTGGGAACATATTTAACCTCTCTACATACAACATCCCGACTGTAGACATCCTTATTAGCTTTTGGGTTCCAAAGTTTTTATCCATTTACACCATCTTTATAACTAACAAAGATACACTTTTCAACTTTATTATCCATCTTACTCCTATTTTCCTTTGGAACATGTACATAAGCATCACAACCAAACATTCTAATATGTTCAAGAGAGGATTTCTTACCAATCAATTCCTCATGCAGATTTTTTTCCACCAAAACTGATGAGGGTGATCTATTTACCAGGTAACATGCAGTACCCACTACCTATACCCAAAATTCCTACCCTAACCTAGCAACACTAGGAAGGCTCCTTGATTTTTCCATCAACATCCTATTCATCCTTTCTGCAACCCCATTCTATTGAGGTGTGTATGGATTAGTATTCTTCCCTTCTATACCTCACTTCTTACAAAATTCCTTAAATTATTCCCATGGAACCCTCCACCATTATTTGTCATCAACATCTTTATTTTCTTCTCTGTGTGATTCTCCACAAGAGCCTTAAACTCTTGAAATTTAATAAAGACCTCATATTTATTTCAGAGGTAATAAATCCATGTATTCCTCGAGAAATAATTAATGAATGAAACCTAGTACATATATTTACCTAGTGATGTAACATGAACATATCCAAAGACATCACTATGTACTAACTCTAAGATCCTCATTGCTCGTTTAGCACCAAATGAGAATCTTACTCTATTCTTCTCATGAGAATGGATCATGATTACTGTCATTAAGAATTAACAACACTTTTATAAAGAATTCATTGTACCACACCATAACCAGTGATTTGATACACATAATGACACCCAAAATAATTCCAAATACACAATAAAAACTGATGAAATATCCAAGGAAGAACTAAGGCACAAAAAAACATTCTCCTTTCCTTGGTTAAAGATACACATCACAAAGAATAGGAGGGTGAGGATTGGGGATCAGATCCCCATTTACGTAGGCACCAAGAAATAATAATCCGCATTCTCACAACTAACGGATTTGTTGGAAACCTACAAAGAGACAAATTGGTTCGAATGAGGAAACATAGCTAAATAAACTCACACAATGAAACATTTAAAAATGTGAGAATACACGCATTAATATTTATGACACATATATTATATATTGTGAAATAGAACAAGAGCTACCATGTATAAGTAGGATGTAAAAGTTTACCCAAAATGAGTGCAAAAAGAGAGCAAAACTAAAAGGGATCAAAAGAACATGACATGAAGTAATAGGTTGTAGGGAGGTCACTCCATGGGAGAGTGCAAGAACAAATCTAAAAGAATAAAGGTGGATCAAATGTGATGATAAATAGCCATAGGTTTCTTAGATCTGATCATTGTTTGGAAGCTCTGTTCCACTTGCAACAAGGCCTTGAAGATCTCAAAAATTAAAGTTGTTCACCAAAACCAAACCTAAACTAGAAACAAACCAACATGATTTGAGAGCCAAGTGACATCCACGTATAGTAGGGTATCAACAAGAGGATACGAAGGTAGGTGAGGTCAGTGGAAAGAGAAAAATAACATGCTTTTCATAACATGTATCTCAACAATCTTGGAGAGAAAATATCAACTTAAATTATAGCAATAAAATTTGTTAAAGATCACATCTCAACTGATAATGATAATAGGAAACCATATAAAAACCTATGACTACTTTCCCTACATTGATTTTCACATATAAACAACCTATGAAAATCACATATAGACAAATATTGAATATAATACTTAACTATCTCTATCAACATGGTCACTAGAGTTAGGGGTATCATGTGATATTGTTGATGGTGAGTGGAATGTGTAACCATTAACAACTGCATTCCTATGTGATGGGTTTCTCTCCTAAGTATAACCCACAAGTGAGGAGATAGTGAACACAGGGTGATATTTTTCCCATGGTAATGTTGTCGTTGCACCACAATGTGGTAGACCAATGTCAATGGTCAATGCTAATAAATTCCATAATAAGATGCATAAACTACCCATGCCAAAACGTGATAAATTGTGGCATTTTTGTGGTCTCTATGTAATTTGGGGAAACACATGCTGACTAAGATTGACTTAAGGATGGATCAACATGGTTTGTGTGTGAGAAACAACAAGGGTAATCAAAAGCATGGGATTTATAGATAGTTATCATTGTATTGGTCAAACATTTTTCATAAGGCACAAGGGTGGTTAGTGAACACAATTGTATTTCATATCTTTCTGGGTTCATTCTCGGGTGGGGGAGGGATGTGCCTAGATCCTAGGTTTGGTAAGAGAAAGGTCACTACTTGTGGGTGGAAAAGGTTCCATAAATATGGGAGTGTAGGGAATAAGTTCATCGCATGGTCATTCACAATGCAAAGGGTGGAAGTAGGTGGAATATAAGAAATGACAGTGGTATAAGTGGTTCGGGGGAAGCACTCCTGAAGATACGTTTTTGGGAAAATTGCCTTGTGAAATATTATAATTTCGTAGTCAATCTGGACCGTTCATTATAAGGTCGCAAATCTGACGGTAGAAGTTATGTTAGGGTTTTTCCCTAGAAGGAAACCCTATTTTATGAGGAATTAGATTGTGGTTGTGAGAGTGAGAGATAATATTGTGTTATGAGAAAGGATATTGTGAAATAAAGAAGAGGAATTTACATTGCGAGTGTTGTAGGTTGTGTTATCCCCGATTTCTAGGGATAACTAGGAGATCATGTCTCGAGGCCCACAGGTCCTAGACATGGAGTACCGAGAGCCGGATTGACCTGAGCATGGCCCTGGAGGGCCCATCTTTCTTCTCCTTCATCAGGCTTGTCTTGTCAGCAGCAACAACATCCATCACCATCGACTTGGACTTGTATCGAAGAAGACTCTTTCTCCATGAGGTAGTTGGTCCAGGGATCATGGTATGTGTCATTATTTATCATTATAACCTTTAGATATATGCATCTTACTCATTTTATTTCTGACAACTGCTTGGATCTTACATCGACCCACTTGACCATGGTTGGGGGGATTGACATGGTGTCCTAGCAAGCCTGTACCCATAGGTTTTGGTTTGCCACTAGGGGGATTTCTGAAGAGCCATTGTCCACTCCCATCATATCATCACTTTTACATCTTATCTCCCACTGATCTGTCCCATTCCTCCAGTCTAGGTATTAGGATGATCTGTTTGTTGGGTTGCACCTTATCTCGTGGGAAGAAGGGGCTAAAGGCCCAGAAGGTAAAAGCAGTTGGTGAAAGATAAAAGCCATACAAAAATGAAACCTAGAGATGCCTCACCCAGGGATCCTCGAGAAGGAAATAAAAAGCCTCTCAATAAGAAATAAGAGGGACCCGAAGAAAAATAACAAAACAAGACCTAGACAAGATGATAGGGTCTCTCATCACGAGCCAGCCTATTATGTTCATGGGTACCTAGTGGTATGAAATTGCCATTATCTAGTTACCACGACAGGGTAGTGACCTTTGGTTGCATGGCCAAGGGAAAGGGGTTCTCATCACGAGCCAACCTTATCATCTCTGTGAAAGTGCTTGTGGGTAACACTGTCAGCTTTGGTCACCACGCCAAGGCAGTGTCCTCTAGTTAGTCATTGAAATAAAAAAGAAGAAAGAAAATAAAGAAAATAAAAGAATAAAGGCAATAAAGGGCTTGGAAAGAATTGCATCCGTGATGGGTTAGCTCGACTTCTACAAAGGCACCCACAGGTAATATCATGCATCCCTGTCTTTCACTCTACCCGTATGTATGGACATCCCTTGACCACATCACCTCGTTTTACATGGTTTGGATGATACACCTTGGATACTTTCCTTTCCTTATGGACACTAGCCCAATAGGGTATTTTTTCTTTTTCTCTGGCTCTGTATTGTAGGTCTTTGTAATGTCTTTGAGCTATTGAATGATATATCAGGGTTTTTATGCATATGTTTGATAACATTAATGATGAAACGTGATTAAGATTGCTATGATCCCTATGACTAATGAGCCCATGGAGGGCGAATTTTTTTATGTGCAGGACCATGCCCGACGGACAGGTACCAATTGGACCGGTACACATGGGGAGATGATTAGTTCAGACCTCCATGGGGCTGAAGATCCCATCAGATGGTTGTTGGGACCCCATCAGGGGAAGAGATAGGACAATGCTTGATTGAGATTTTTCACCTGAGAAGAAGAAGGATGTTCCATCCAGGACACTTTGGTTGAGCCCAGCCCAGGGGGGTTGACCCACTTCAAGTGGAACGTCTCCCTTAGATGGCCCAGGACGTCAACCAGGGGCCATTGACGTCACCTTCAGCGTATGGCAATTTGACAGGGCAGCTGGCATGTGTGGCAGGGTTTGGAGGCCTAAAAAGGGCCAATGTTTTGTCATTTGTGCTGCATTTTTCCCTAAAAAGGGACAATGTCTCCCTCTGGAGGGATTGACGTCTTGCTTATGCTCATTTAAGGCTTTAATTTAACAGTTTAATGTAAAAACAATATGATTTTTGGTTTGTAGCCTTGTCAGCGATTTTTAATGACCTAATTTTAATTATAGGTCATGATACACTATATATTGAGGATGTTTTTCCCTCATTTTAACAGAACAACACAACTCACTCTCTTGTGAGGTCTGATTTTTGCGCCCTACTTGGGTATTTGGTCTTTTAAAGTGAGGTGAACTTGTTGATAAAAGGATTTTCTTGGCATGTTTGTCATTTCTCTTGAAGGAAGGTTTACAACTCGGGTTTGCATATTCTTTTCATCATGATATGTAAGTGTTTTTCTTGCAAAACTTCTTAATTGAATGGTTGTAGGTTTATANATGGTTGTAGGTTTATATTCTTGCATTTACTTATAAATTTGTTGATTTTAAAACCCTAGGTGACAAGCACACAAGTAGGTCCTTGTTTCATGTCCCCTTAGAGAGAAATATTCAGCCATTGAAGAAGGAAGAAAGAGCCTAGCATTTGCTACACTCTTCTCACTTCTTCCCTTAAGCTAGCTTTGATTTTTAAAGGTTAAGAAGGAGGTGATGTCCCAGGCCTAGGTTATCTACACCTAGGGTCGTCCGTCTTCCAGGGTTTGGTGATAAAGCCTTGCCATTGCAACACTTTCCCTCACCTCATCCTCTTGTTTTAACTTATCTCTTATGTTATCCATTTTTCCAAGTTTGACCTAAGGAAGGAGGAAAGAGCACGAGGCCTTGCTTAAGCAACACCAGAGTGAGCCTCTTTCCCCTAGGGTTTTGATTCTAGGGCCTTGCCATTGTAGCACTCTAGAACCCTTCCCTCTTGAACTTAGCCTTTATTCCTTCAACCTTGCATCCTCTCCTTAATTGAATCCATCTACCCTTAGGCACTGATCTTAGAACCATAACGTTGAAGTGATAGTGCTCAAACCAACTCTCAAAACTTTAAATTTTGAAACCCTAACTAACTAGCTAACCCTAACTAGGTTGATGTCACACTTGGTTATTCCATCTTGACGCATCAAACTCTGATGATAATCAATTAGGTGATGGTTGAAAGTATTTATTGAGTAAATGATTGATTAGATACATTGTTGATTACATCATTCCAATAGTTATTGATGAATTGATACTTCTCCATTGCTATATTGACAAACGTGATATATGTTGCTTTACATTGCTTATATATTGATGTTAGATAGTTACATGAAGTGCTAACCCATTGAATTATAGCCTGCATATATTCTTTTGTTATTGTCTTGTTCCGGGAAGGTGTTCTCATTTGGGCATACACTTCTTTATTGGATGATTAGCAAGACTATCGGACCTTGGTGGTAACCTATGAGGAGGGATTTTAACCTTAAACCTTTATACCTTAGCCTCTTGAAAACCCCAGGTTACCGGGGACATCTCCCCTGGGTTAACCTCCCTAAATAGAAAGAACCTCCCCATTGAGGTGACATTGGGTGGGGAAGGTTCCTGTTACGCCAGTTTGGCCTCTACCTTCTAGAGATTTTGACCTAGCTACAAACTGTGCGATAACATTTTGGCGCCGTTGCCGGGGAACACTGAGTCAATTCTCCTCAAACGAAAAACCTTTTCGGTAAGCCTTGCTTCAGAGCCTTATCTTACAAGCTTACCTGGTGACTCCACTAGGTTGTTTTCCCTTTTCTTTGATGATTTCAAGAAAATCATCCGGCGACTCCACAAATAGCAAATGACGACTTGTAGTGGGCATCAATATATACTTTCATCTACTACTGTGACCTCCACAAATCCTGTCACCCTTGTAAGTTCTCCCAAATGGTCTCATAAAGAAATCTTTGGTCCTTTAAGCTTACCTAACATCCAAGGGGGGTTACATGATCTACCCAAGAAGGTCGAGTCCTGGATACCTAAGTTCTCAGGGAAAGATGGATCCTATGGCAACTCTCATTGGACCAACTTCTGTGATGCTTTCCAATTTCACCAATCTGGACAGGAACACCCCAATGTCTTTTTAAGGCTCTTTGTGAGCTCACTCACCGGAAGTGCCAGAAGATGGATTAACAAACTCCCAAAACGAAGCATCAAAACCCCTGAAGATATTGAACAAGCCTTCAAGAAATATTGTTGTGAAAAAGAAAGCATGGATTCCCTTTACTCTCAATACACTAATATTTGCAAAGCCTCTAGCGAGGGCATTAGGGATTTCAATGATAGGTTCAACCTTCTACTCAAGAAAATCAGACTTAGTTTCTCCTAAGAAGTTGTCCTCCAACACTACTTGAACTTGTTGGAAGGAGTTTTGTTGTTTACTCTCAAAGATCAGTCACCCTCGACTCTAGAAGAAGCACAAGACTTTGCTTGTCAGATTGAGAATAACCTTGAGTTCGAAGACTACATCCATCAAGTCAATCTCTCGCACAATAATGACCCCAGGGAATCTAGTGACGAGAATGTCACCAAAGTTGAGCTTAAGTTCCCATAAATTCTTGAAGTAAAACTCATGCCTCCCAAAAGGAAATGGAACTCAACTTTCTCAAACACAAGCAATGTTCTAAATGTCTCAAGACAACATGAACCATCCGAGGGCATGGCCACTCACAAAAAACCTAACTTTGAAGATTCCTTGTTTGTATTGAACACACCGATGTTAGAAGATCAAGATATGAGTGAAGCCGATAGGTCTGAAGAAACCAATCCAAGCACTAGTATGTCATGTATCTTGCAAAGGGTTAAAAGGATCCGTGAAATGTTGAAAATTTCTTTTCTAAAAAAATGAGACTCGGATGACCAATTACCTTTTAAGGGGATTCCCACACTATTACATACTAGTCATTCTGAGAAGGATGAGCAAACACCCTTTTCAGTGGATCCATACTTGTTTCAAGATTGTCCCACTTTTCCCTTGACAGGAGAAGACACAGATTGGGGTGATTATCCTGATGATGCCTCTGATACCTCAAAATATTCAGATGAAGATGACTATCCAATACAGAGAGTAAGTAATTTCGTTGAGTGGAACGAAGATGTTTTCAAATACATAGAAGTTCCAAGCACCATCATTGTGGATGAAAACCCTTGGTGTTTTCAATGCAGTGAAGCACATTGGGAACATGAGTGTCCTTACAGTAGTGGTGGCCATCAACAAGTAAACAATATAGACTACTTCATAGAAAGCCCTCAAATAAATATCACCGCTGAGGAGCATCAAGAGGCCATGAAAGAAGCAGCCAGGTCAGCCAGGATGGCGATAATAAACAAACTAGACCAGGAATCAAAAGAAAAGATAAAGAAACAAGAGTTCTAGGTGTATAGAAGAAAGAAATTGAACCAACCTTCCACTGACCAAACAAAAAACCCACCTATGGATGTAATCTTTCCTAAAACATCCAATACTGAAAGGGTTAACCTGAATTTTGACCTTGAAGGGGCATTATCCAAGATGTTTGTAACCATCCCTTTGAGAGAAGTCATCAAAGTACCATCTATCAAAGAGTGATTTGACAACGTTTTACAAGGATCAGATGGACCATTGAAAGATGGAACTATTGGTCGTATCCAGAATGTACCTGTAACTACAACTTATATGCAAAATCCCAATGATTCCATCAAAGATGACAAAGCACGTGACAAAACCGGGCCGACTCCTCATAAATATTCTCTAGAAGATACGCCTTTTCCAAAGGAGGAAAACTCAAATCAGATTAAATGGACCAAGAAAGAAGAATACCAACAACTCATGGACGAGCTCAAAGCTTAGGAATCAGAGACTGCGAAAATACTAAAGAAGGTGGAAGATGATGTACGGATCCATCCTTCACAATAGAAAATCTTTATAGCAGAATCCCACCCACCTCCCTCTACACAATACACCAGGGTTATTCAATGAATGACCAATTTCAGAGCCGAAGAGTACAAGGAGGGAGATGTGGTTTGGATGTGGGAGGCCAATAAAGGGAAGCCTACTAATATCAAAGGAAACAATCATTNGTGGGAGGCCAATAAAGGGAAGCCTACTAATATCAAAGGAAGCAATCATTTTTGGCTTGGCCCTTTTAAGGTCGGAAGAAAGTCAGTTAATGACTCTTATTACCTATCTACACTGGAGGGACAAAGGTGCACAGTGCCTATCAGCGGACGCCTCCTAAAACCCTACTAGGATGGGGTGACCTGATTCCACAGGTAAGTACAGGTAAGTAAGCATTTTTCGTGTATTATACCATTTGCATTTCATGATAATTTGCTTCCTCACTTGCATATTGATAGTTTTATTTTAGTTATATATACATATATGTGGGGTGGAAATACCACCCCACCTTTGTTATTGATGCCCTTTTTCGAGTTGAGCAGGTCTGCAAGTTATGCCAGAGATGTTGAGGTTCTCATGCGCTCTACGGTCAACACATGTCCCCGAGTTGGAGCCAAATGTTATCCTCGATTTCTAGGGATAACTAAGAGATCATGTCTCGAGGCTGACAAGTCCTAGACATGGAGTACCGAGAGCAGGATTGACCTGAGCATGGCCCTGGAGGGCCCATCTTTCTCCTCCTTCATCAGGCTTGTCCTGTCAGCAGCAACAACATCCATCACCATCGGCTTGGACTTGTATCAGAGAAGACTCTTGCTCCATGAGGTAGTTGGTCCAGGTATCATGGTATGTGTCATTTTTTATCATTATAACCTTTAGATATATGCATCTTACTCCTTTTATTTCTGACAACTACTTGGATCTTACATTGACCCGCTTGACCATGGTTGGGGGGATTGACAGGGTGTCCTAGCAAGCCTGTACCCATAGGTTTTGGTTTGCCACTAGGGGGATTTCTGAAGAGCCATCGTCCACTCCCATCATATCATCACTTTTACATCTTATCTCCCACTCATCTATCCCATTCCCCTAGTCTAGGTATTAGGATGATCTGTTTGTGGGGTTGCACCTTATCTCGTGGGAAGAAGGGGATAAAGGCCCAAAAGGTAAAAGCAGCTGGTAAAAGATAAAAGCCATAAAAAAATGAAACCTAGAGTTGCCTCGCCTAGGGATCCCCGAGAAGGAAATAAAAAGCCTCTCAGCAAGAAATAAGAGGGACTCGAAGAAAAATAACAAAACAAGACCTAGCCAAGAGGATAGGGGGTCTCATAACGAGCCAACCTATTATGTTCATGGGTACCTAGTAGTATGACATTTCCATTATCTGGTTACCATGCTAGGGCAGTGACCTTTGGTTGCATGGCCAAGGGAAAGGGGGTCTCATCACGAGCCAGTCTTATCATCTCTGTGAAAGTGCTTGTGGGTAACAGTTTCATCTCTAGTCACCACGCCGAGGTAGTGTCATCTAGTTAGTCCTTGAAATAAAAAAGAAGAAAGCAAATAAATAAAAGAAAAGAATAAAGGAAATAAAGGGCTTGGAAAGAATTGCATCTGTGACGGGTTAGCTCGCCTTCTACAAAGGCATCCACAGGTAATATCATGCATCCTTATCTTTCACTCTACCCATATGTCTGGACATCCCTTGACCACATCACCTCATTTTACATGGTTTGGATGATACCCCTTGGAGACTTTCCTTTCCTTATGGACACTAGCCCAATAGGGTATTTTGTCTTTCTCTCCGGCTCTGTATTGTAGGTCTTTGTAATGTCTTTGAGCTATTGAATGATATATCAGGGTTTTTATGCATATCTTTGATAACATTAATGATGAAACATGATTAACATTGCTATGATCCCTATGACTAATGAGCCCATGGAGGGCGAAGTTTTTGATGTGCAGGACCATGCCCAATGGACAGGTACCAGTTGGACCAGTACACATGGGGAGATGAATAGTTCAGACCTCCATGGGGCTGAAGAACCCATCAGATGGTTGTTGGGACCCCATCAGGGGCAGAGACAGGACAATGCTTGATTGAGGTTTTGTACCTGAGAAGAATAAGGATGTTCCATCTAGGACACTTTCGCTGAGCCCAACCCATAGGGGTTGACCCACTTCAGGTGGAACGTCTCCCTTAGATGGCCCAGGACGTCACCCAGGGGCCACTGACGTCACCTTCAGCATATGGCAGTTTGATAGGGAAGCTGGCATGTGTGGCAGGGTTTGGAGGCCTAAAAAGGGCCAACGTTTTGTCATTTATGCTGCATTTTTCCCTAAAAAGGGCAAACATCTCCCTCAGGAGGGCTTGACGTCTTGCTTATGCTCATTTAGGGCTTTAATTTAAAAGTTTAATGTAAAAACAGTATGATTTTTGGTTTGTAGCCTTGTCGGTTATTTTTAATGACCTAATTTTAATTATAGGTCATGATACACTATATATTGAGGATGTTTTTCTCTCATTGGAACAAAACAACACAACTCACTCTCTTGTGAGGTCTTATTTTTGCGCCCTACTTGGGTATTTGGTCTTTTAAAGTGAGGCGCACTTGTTGATAGAAGGATTTTCTTGGCATGTTTGGCATTTCTCTTGAATGAAGGTTTACAACTAGGGTTTGCATATGCTTTTCATCATGATATGTAAGTGTTTTTCTTGCAAAACTTATTAATTGAATGGTTGTAGGTTTATATTCTTGCATTTACTTATAAATTTGTTGATTTTAAAACCCTAGGTGACAAGCACACAAGTAGGTCCTTGTTTCATGTCCCCTTAGAGAGAAATATTCAGCCATTGAAGAAGGAAGAAAGAGCCTAGCCTTTGCTACACTCTTCTCACTTCTTCCCTTAAGCTAGCTTTGATTTTTAAAGGTTAAGAAGGAGGTGACGTCCCAGGCCTAGGTTATCTACACCTAGGGCCATCCATCTTCCAGGGTTTGGTGATAAAGCCTTGCCATTGCAACACTTTCCCTCACCTCATCCTCTTGTTTTAACTTATCTCTTATGCTAGCCATTTTTCCAAGTTTGACCTAAGGAAGGAGGAAAGAGCATGAGGCCTTGCTTAAGAAACACCAGAGTGAGCCTCTTTCCCCTAGGGTTTTGATTCTAGGGCCTTGCCATTGCAACACTCTAGAACCCTTCCCTCTTGTGCTTAGTCTTTCCTTCAACATTGCGTCCTCTCCTTAATTGACTCCATCTACCCTTAGGCACTGATCTTAGAACCACAACGTTGAAGTGATAGTGCTCAAACCAACTCTCAAAACTTTAAATTTTGAAACCCTAACTAGGCTGACGTCACACTTGGTTATTCCATCTTGACGCAAAAAACTTTGATGATAAGCAATTACGTGATGGTTGAAAGAATTTATTGAGTAAATGATTGATTAGATACATTGTTGATTACATCATCTCAATAGTTATTGATGAATTGATACTTCTCTGTTTATATATTGAAAAACGTGATGTCTGTTTCTTTACATTGCTTATATATTGATGTCAGATAGTTACATGAAGTACTAACCCATTGAATTATAGCCTACATATATTCTTTTGTTATTGTTTTGTTCCGGGAAGGTGTTCTCATTTGGGCATACACTTCTTTATTGGTTGATTAGCTGGACTATCTGACCTTGGTGGTAACTTGTGAGGAGGGATTTTAACCTTAAACCTTTATACCTTAGCCTCTTGAAAACCCCAGGTTACCGGGGACGTCTCCCCTGGGTTAACCTCCCTAAATAGAAAGAACCTCCCCATTGAGGTGACAATGGCTGGGGAAGGTTCCTGTTACGCCAGTTTGGCCTCTACCTTCTAGCCATTTTGACCTAGCTACAAACTGTGTGATAATAGGTTGTATCCCTTCATTTGATGGATAACAATAAAGGAAGGACCGACAATTTCTCTGGTGGACGTAGCCCACATTGGGTGAATCACATATATCTGTGTCTCTATTTTAATAAGTTTCTTCTGTGTTTTATTTTTGCATCTTTTTTATTTTATTGCTTTGTGATCCTCTCTTTTCTAACAACTAGTATAAGAGTGAAAGGTAACTCGCAGGAAAAGAGGGTTCCTGGTTCGAGTGGGAGAAATGGTGGAATATGGATATTTTAGGGTCGATAAATTTAATGGCCAAAACTACCACTTATGGAAAATGAAGATATAATATTATTTATATCAGAAGGATATTTTCCTACCATTGGGATGAAAATCAAAGTAGTCAGAGAGTATGAAGGACGAAGAATGGGAGGTTCTTGATAGAAAGACACTTGGAATGATACGGTTGTGCCTAAAAGCATCGATGGATTTCAATATTTTGAAAGAAAAGACAATACAGGATCCGATGGAGGCATTGGATAAACTATATGAAAAACCCTCGGCTTCCAACAAGGTATTTCTAATGAAGCGTTTATTTAATATGAATATGTCAAAAGGTGGGTCTGTTGCTAACCATTTAAATGAATTCAATATGGTTACTAATAAGATAAGTTATTTAGGAGTGAAATTTGATGAAGCGGTTAGGTCCATCCTAATCTTATGCTCATTTCCAAAAATCTAGAATGGCTTGGTCATGGTTGTAAGTAACTTTTTCTCTGGTTCAAACACTCTGAAATTTGATGATGTTGTTGGTGCTATCCTTAGCGAGGAAATGTGACAGAAAATCACAGGTGAGACAATAGGTAATGCATTGACCATGGAGAACATGGGAAGACAAAAGGAAAGAAGAAAGAGCTTAGGGAACCGTGGAAATTCTAGGAATGGAAGATCCAAATCCAAAATAGGAAAGATAAAATGTTGGAATTGTGGGAAGAAAGGACATCTGAAGAAAGACTGCAGAGATCCAAAGAAGCAAAGATATGGACAGTAGGAGAAAAATCAGGAAGCAAATGTAACAGGTGATTTTATACAATATGATTTGATTCTTTCTTTAGGTAATATCACTAAATCGTAGGTAGTAGGTTTAGGGGCTCCATTTCATTCCACACCCCATAGGAAATATTTATAATATGATGTTCAAGGTGATTTCAGGCAGGTTTATTTGGGTGATGTTGAACCATGTCAAATTGTTGGAATGGGTAAGGTACAAATAAAGCAACAGAATGGAAACCAATGGTTACTGAAAGAGGTGAGACATATACCATATCTGAGAAGAAATATAATTTCAAAATGGAAGTTGGCAAGTGAAGGTTGTATATCTACATTTACAGATAAGGCATGGAAGGTCACTAAAGGATCACTATTAATGTCAAAAGGAGAGAAGGTAGGTACATTCTATTTATGTACTGGTGATGTTGACTCTTATATCTCTTTAGCTTCTATAGGAGTGGATACAACATTGTGGCATCATAGCCTTGGACACACAAGTGAGAAGGGGATGCAGATACTCCACAAAAGGAATTTTTTGTTAGATATTAAAAAAATTGATTTGGATTTCTGTGAGCACTATATTTATGAAAAATATAAGAGAGTCATATTTCTCAGAGTCGGAAAGGAAAAGAAGAGAGAAAATTTAGAGCTTGTGCATATAGATATATGGGGACCAACTCAGGTATCATCTCTTGGTGGCTCTCGTTATTATGTTACTTTTATTGATGATGCAACTAGAAAAACTTAGGTTTATTACATTCGAAAAAAATATGATGTTTTTGACACTTTTAAGGAATGGAAATATTTGGTTGAGAATGAGACAAGAAAACATTTGAAGTGCCTTAGTTCAGACAATGGAGGTGAATATTGCAACAATCATTTTGATGATTATTGTTCATACCATGGGATTTGTAGGGATAAGATAGTTCCAAGAACACCACAAGAAAATGGTGTGACATAATGGATGAACAAGACAATCATGGAACGTGCAAGGAGTATGAGATTGCATGCTAGGTTTCCCTTACAGTTCTGGATAGATGTTGTAGATATTGTTTTTTACTTAATAAACAAAGGGACTTCAAGATCCTTGGATGGTGACATTCCAAAGGAAGCATGGACATGTAAAAAGGTAAACTACTCATTTCTGAAGACTTTCGGTTGTGAAGAATTTGTCCATATTGATAAAGAAAATAGGAAAAATCCAATAAGTGTACCTTTATTGGATATGGTGTTAATGGTTTCAGTTATCGCTTGTGAGATTATGAAAATAATAAAATCATTAGGAGTAGAGATGTGGTATTCAATGAAAATTTCAAGTACAAAGATCAGTTGTAGGGAAAGAAACATGAAAAGGAAATCACAGAATACACATTGTTTGATGAAATCAAAGAAAATGAATGTCCAATGATACCAAAAAATCAAAATGTAAAACAACAGGAGTAATATGCACCTCAAACTCCTCCAAGTGTTGTTAGAGGATCTACCATGTTAAGTAGATCCCCTAAATTATAATCTCCTTGATTGTATTATTTATTATTCATTGACTCTCGTGAACTAGAAATTTATGAAGAGGCAATGCAGATAGAAACTAAAAATAAGTGGGATAAAAGAATGAAAGAGGAAATTGACTCCTTGGTAAATAACCAAACTTGGGACTCGGTTTGGTTTCCTATAGGAAAAAGAGCATTGCAAAATAAATGGGTTTATATGTTTAAGGAAGAAGATGGAGAAAAAAAGTACTACAAGGCTAGACTTGTTGTAAAGGGGTTTGCACAAAAGAAAGGTATATATTTTGATGAAATGTTTTCTCTGTTATTAAAATGACTTCAATTAGGACTATTTTAAGTCTTGTGGAAGTAGAATATTTGCATCTTGAACAGTTAGATGTAAAAAAAAAATTCTCCATGGGGATTTGGAGGAAGAGATTTATATGTAGCAGCCACAGAGGTATGTGGTCAAAAGAAAGGAGAATTCAATATGCAAGTTGAAGAAGAGATTGTATGGCCTAAAGCAAGCTCCAAGTGATCCAGATTATTTTTGAGGAACGATATGAAGGAAAAGATATAACAAAGATATAAAAAATAAATACATAGAGATATGGAAAGGAACATAGTAATACAATAAATCTCAGATTCTATTAATGATTGTATGAAATACAAAAGACTGTAAATACAAAAACACACAAGCTAGCTAGAATGGTGGTAGCTTATCTGTGAGAAGAGATGCGTCGGCTACACTCATTCGCAAGAAGATGATTATAATGAGGCTCCAAAGTCCTTTTTAACATAAAGAATAAATGAGAAAGCACTAAACATAAAAAAAAAACTAACCCTAGAAGATGAAGCGCCAAAAGTCATGTGGGCTCTGATGGGGTAAGTTGGTACATCAACTTCCTGGGGTCGTGACTTTTGCATACGATCTATGTTTTAGGCACACGATAGCTTGTTGGAAAGAAATATTCGAGAAATACAAATGTTTCGATCTCACTTTAGATAAATCCTACAGTGTGACAGTGTCGCGCCCAAAAAACGTTTTTTAGGGCCTCAAAACTACCCCAGAAGTTTAGGACCCGAAAAACTACCAAAATGGAAACTGGTCTTTGAGCTAGTGGAATAGGTGGGTGGCCACCGATATCCACCTGGATCACCAAGGCATTGGTATTTGAAGTTTGATGGGTTTATGACATAATAAGGTTATATAGTGTATGTCATTCTGATCATTTTGTTTATTTTAAGAGGCTCTGAAATGGAAGCTATATTATCTTGCTATTGTATGCAAATAACATGCTTGTTGCAGGGTTTAACATGCATGATATAAACATGATGAAAAGGAAATTATATAATTCATTTTTGATGAAGTATTTGGTTGTTGCAAATAAAATCCTTGGTATGAGAATAACGAGAGACAAGAAAAATTGCAAATTGACATTGTCTTAGGGTGAGTACATAAAGAAGATGTTGGAGAGGTTTAGAATGCAGAATGCAAAAGCAGTTAGTAAACCTTTGGATAACCATTTCAAATTAACCAAGTAAATGTGTCCCAAGACACATGAACATATATAATACATGTCCAAGGTCCCTTATTCATCAAAATTTGGCATCATGATGTATGTGATGGTGTGCACAAGACTAGATATTGCACATATAGTGGGAGTTGTGAGAAGGTATATCAACAATCCATGTAAAGAACAATGGGATGAAGTAAAGTGTATTCTTAGGTATTTGAGAGGTACTACTACTCATGCATTATGTTTTGGAGGTTCAAAATCTGTTCTCCAAGAATATGTTGATTCAAATATAGAAAATGATAAAGATAGTGGGAGGAGCACCACATGGTATGTTTTTACTATAGGTGGAACAACAATAAGTTGGATTTCGAAAATGCAAAAGGTGTTTTCACTTTCATCAATGAAAGCAGAGTATGTTGCTACTACAGAGGCTAGTAAAGGGATGATTTGGTTACAAAGGTTTATGGAGGAATTGGCAAAGAAGAAAGAGAAACAAGTTGTACTGTGATAGCCAGAGTGCCACTCATCTTGAAAATAACTAAACCTTCCATTCTAAAACTAAAAATATACAACTTAGGTACCATTTCATATGATCCATATTGGAAGATGGACAACTAAAGTTGGAAAAGATACATACTAGCTAGAATCCTGGAGACATGTTAACAAAGGTAGTAACCAGGGAGAAACTAAGTTCTTGCTCAGTTTCAGTTGTCCTTCAAGCATGAAGGTGAAGATGAAAATTTTTCCAGGTCCAAGGTGAATCATATTCCATGAGGTACAACAACAATGGAGTTATTGTGATCAGTCTCCAAATGGAAGATTGTTGGTTGTGGCGCTTGATTATCTTCATGATTCAAAGGTCTTGTTTTCAGTCATGTTTGGACCCCATTTCTTGATGGGGGAGTCTGGGAGGGCTTCCCTCCCCAAAATTTGGAGCTAGGGGGTCCTAGCGGGGGTTCGGGGGCAGTGCCCCCGAAGAGAAAATTTTGGAAAAACTGACTTGTAAAATATTGTAACTTTTTAGTCAATCTAGACTATTCATTATAAGGTCGCATATATGGCAGTAGAAGTTATGCTAAGGTTTTTTTCCCTAGAAGGAAACCCTCTTTTATGAGGAATTTGATTGTGGCTATGAGAGTGAGAGGCAATATTGTATTATGAGAGAGGATATTGTGAGAGAAAGAAGAGGAAGTTTCAACGGGAGTGTTGTAGGTTCTATCGCTTCATTTGTTGGATAATAATAAAGGAATGACTGCAAATTTCTTTGGTGGACGTGTCCCACGTCGAGCGAACCACGTATATCCACATCTTTGTTTTATTGTGTATCTTCTGTGTTTTATTTATGCATCTGTTTTATTTTATTTCTCTGCGATCCTCTCTTTTCTAACAACAACTTAGTCAATTTGGTGAGTATCTAAGGTTACTCCAAAGTTGTAGGTGGTGGGATTCTTGGAGGCAGTATGGGGTTACATACTAAGAGAAAGGGTGGTTTTGTTCACAAGTCATGGTGGAAAAAGTGAGGTACCAAACTAGTATCCCAAGTGCAAGGCTAGGAAGAGATAATGTGGCCATCAAAAGGGTTCCTACAACGTCGAGTAGGTTAAATAGGAAGGGAATCTGTGTGATTGGCATAGATGATTTTAGGGGCTAAATTTCGCTCATGGGCTAATTTTCCATGGTTTTTCAAAAAACGAGATTCGCTATTTTAAAAATGATTCGCCAAAATTATATAGTATAAAATTATTTTACCTTAAAAATCGCCAAAAAATTATAAAAACTATATAAAATCCTTAAAAATTTGAATAGTTTTACAAAAATATCGCTAAACATTTATAGTTGGCATACGAAGGATTAGTAATATTTGCCAATGTTTCTATATTTTAAAATAAATTTCCATCCTTAAAATCATCCCTGGTGATTGGGAGTCTATGGATGCATTCTCTCAGAGAAGACAAGACCACAAGGAGGTAGGATCTCATCGCTTGATGATGGAATGGTGTCATTAGTGTGAGGAACACTAGATTCAACCAATGATGTCATGAATGGCTCATCAAAGGATGGGATGGTGCACATGGGGGATGATCGTAAGGGGGCATATTGGGGAGGGGAACCTTGATACACTACAAGAAATAAGGAATATTTGAATACACCTAAACCCATCTTGATGTGAGAGAGGAGGGGTTGGTTATCCCTAACAATGAGAAATATGTTCTCAAGGTTTTTAGGTTGGTGGGGGTGATCATATCATATAAGTAAGATGATATGATGTTATAATTTTTCCATCAATAGGGAACATCATAGTGGGGAAGATTTCATTGCATACATATAAATGCGTTAAAAAAGAATACTCTATTCAAGCAAAGAGTCGACCACCTCTGTATATATCAAAACCATCCTACCCACTAGCTTGTGGAGGAAATTCTAAAATACCCATTTAGGCCGAGAGGGATGACCATCATAATCTTGAAGGCTAATGGTGGATAAAATACGATTAGGAGAACATAACTTCCACTAAACCGTAGTGGACAAGACACAAGTGGATGCCCATTTATCAATAGTATGTCAATAGATAATGGGATTTTTAATCATGAAAGGGATTTGGAATGCAACCAATGAAGGTAACATAGTCTCAAAATTGTATAATTCAAAGGTCGTCAAGCATTAATCCAATGGGTTGATGGTGCAAAGAGTTGATAATAAATCCTTCTTCCGGGAATGATCAATTTGGAGGACCTATAATAACGACATGGTAGTAGGTAATTGAGCCATGTCATCCACAATACTATAGCTATGAGTGGCCCTCATATGTGGGTTATGAGTAGTGTGATGTTGAGGCACTGTTGGTACACGTGGTCTAGGGTTTCTACTAGCCTACAAAATCCACAACAAATAACTAGTTGAGGGTTGAGAATGATTGTGTTGGACATTGGATTCAACTCAATGTAGCCATACATATTGTTTTGATTTTGAAGGTGTACATATGATGACTTCATGTAGAATGGGTTCTCATATTTGTTAACTCATACCCTTTGCTAAGGGAAGGGGTTTTGCAACACTACACGTGGTGGATTAGTAACAATATTTATTTTTATTTCCTTCAACCTATTAAACTCATATATTTGAGGGTAGTGATGAGTGTAATGGCCATACTCATTACATAAAGAACAAGGAAATTGTGTCTTGAGTTGTTTGTTCTTCCCTTGCTTGGGCACACTATTAGGGCCCAAATTTTGGTTCTAGTTTGTATTGTTATGGGTTTCCCCCAATGTTATTTGTTGGATCGGTTGCATTACCCCTTTCCCCTGAGGTTTTTTCTAGTCTTTGTATATTCCCTTCTTCTTCCCCTTTTTTTGTGATTATGGGTATTATACATGTTTAGTCGTTCAAAATCTTGGGTTTTTTGGATTGACAAAGGTTGAAAAAATTGACACCAACTTGAAGTGAGGAGGATTTTTTTGCTAAGGGCCTTGGAGGAGGACCAAGGAAAGGGTAATAAGGATTCTCATTTTAGAAGGGGGTAAAATAATTGCTTGGTTTATATGATGAAGATATGCCACTGTGGCATCACAATTTTCACTATTGGATGAAGGGCCATCACTACTAAATTTGGGGTTGAAATATGACATTTGGATCCACATTTGAAGAAAAAAATCAATACCAATGTAAAAAATAGTGAAATTTCTCAAATTTTGTCTCTTTTCTTTGTCTTTTACCCTCAATAAATGTCACTTAACCAACATCATTACAATAACTTCGGTTAACCATTGTTATTATCATTGAATATTCAATGTGCCTTGTGTACAATCAAGTTTGACAAAGTGAAAATAATTTACAGTGATCTAACATCAATTAATTAACATGTCTAGTTAAAAAAACTATCTTTGGATTAAAATCGATGAGTATTTTATACCTTTGGCATTTATGATAAAAAAAAATTCCACATTTTAGAAAGAAGATGCGTAAAAGAAACCATATATTTCATTTGAAAATTTGATATTTGGTGACATATTAAGAGTGATAAACATTTATACTTTACTACATTGTTAAATTCATCATTCTCCCCATAATAAAAAAATTATTTGGTTAAAATTTGTAAATGCCACTTGAAATCTATATGAAATTCCTTGATTGTATTCTTGTTGTATTAATGCATGAGTTGAATAATTTGTTGAAATAGAAACATTGTGAAATAATACTAACTCGAGTGTTTATGCATGTGGTTCGTTGGTTTATATGGAGGAATTAATTGAATAAGCTTTGGATTTCACTATAGATATTGATTTTAATGAATATGATTATTTAGATATTGATTTTAATGAATGTGATTATTTTATGCATAGAGACAATCATAAAATACCATCTCTAAATGATACCAAACTTCTTAATATTCTTGATGGGAAATTTTATTTCCCGTGCATGAATTGCAAATCTATAAAATAAAAAATAGTTAATAGATCAACAACTAGAAAACATTGCTTATTGCATGGGCACTTAGAAGAGGGATATTAATATTACTTTTTGGTAAAATAAAGGAAATATGTTTTTCTTTTCTTTTTTTAATTTTTAAATGTTTTGATATTTTGATGTCAATTATATTTATTTATTTGTAATTACAAAGGAAAAACCATCTTGTCTAGGAATTCCCAATGTTGCAATTTGTAGTAGAGATGGTGAGGGTGATGGAATTGAAGTTGATCATATAGACAGAAAGAAATGATACATATATTATTGATAATGAAGGGACAAATAGGTTGATCCAAGAAGCCTTTGTTTCCATGAATGAGAGCAAACCCATGGATGATATCTATTATGATATTCATGATGTACCTCTTATTGATAAGGCACAAGAACCCCTATACAAAGACTCAAAGTCAAGTCTTCTCTTTGTTATTTTGTTGTTGATCAACTTGAAGGTATTGAACTATATTTCAAACACATGTATGACACAGATCCTAAGGTATGGAAGATACTTATTTATATAAATGTAACCCTTTATCTATTTTTTTTTATTGTTAAGATGTAATATCCACTATACAATACCCTGGATGCGGGTGTTCATCCGACGACCTCCACCCCTCCCCCCAACACGCGTCGCGCTGTCAGGATGCGTGCCACCTCACCTCCCCCTCATGTTCCTTAAATATCCCCCCCCCCCTGAGACAATATTCCTTTATTTCTCCCATGGCTCTTGCCCCTCACCTATGTTGCATCTGTACACAACTTCAACTCACACGCTCTAGAAGTCCGATGACCTGAATGGCACCGGACGTGACACTCCCTCTTCTTTGAGTTCATCTCCCAAACACATGTGATCTATCCTCTCATTTTCACCTTACCTCCCATATGAATTGGCTCTCGCCTCCTCACATACGACACCCCTATTCTCTCAACGTAAGGTGGTGGCTCTCCTATGTGCCTGGTCTTCTCAATTGCTCGCTTATGCCTCCTCATCGGCATGCCACCCTCACCCTAGGGAGAAGTGTATGTGGAAGGCGAGCCTCCACAAGTCCTCACCTTCCCTTCCTATCCAACCAGGATGGATTTGACCGCTCATTTTCGTGCTCACTGAGGAAATTTCTTAACGACTGGGAAGACGAGATCTCAGGCTCCCTCCCGGCATCCCGTCGCACCTCCAGGCACTGACGAAGCTATTGGGTGGTCAAAAATATCCTTGCCCGCATCCTACTCAACCTCCCTGGAGTCTTCATTCCAATCCCCTATATCTCACCTCACTCACCCCACTCCCCCATAGCCTACCCTCCTCCCTATGCTCTGCCCTCCCCCAACACTTTTCCTCCTCCCTCTACCGCTCACCCTAACTCCTCGATGCCTTAAGAGACTCCCAACATTACAGTTGAGACGACTCCTCCATGCATGTGTGGCACGTTGAAGACTCCAGACACTCACATGTCGGGGAAAGAGACTGGTCCAGGCACACAAAGCTCGTTGACTGCCCCAGGCATGCACATATCGTTGAAGGGTCCCGGCATCAAAACTGCAGACCTTCTGGTCAAGCTTCCAATCTCAAACAACTCCAGCTCTTCTAGCGACAATGAAAGTGATTTTGGTAGCTGTCCAGTTATCGAAGAAACTCCTATGGACGACCCCTATTCTTGATGTTCAACCCTCTGCACTACTTTCAAGTTTTTTTATCTTTTGCAAGCTTTATTGGTTTTTCTGCAAAATACACACAGACAATTAAACCTAAGATTTTTGGTAAGCCTGGTTTCACATTAAGGGCAGGCAGAATTCCCAAGTCTCTCCCTGCCTGGTTTCCCACTAAGGACATGCCCATTTACTGTATTTTTTACTGTATTTTACTGTATTTTAATAGATTAGCTCCTGAACTTACAAAAAAAATATCCACTATACAATATATTAATTTAAATTTTCTTATATATTGTTAAGTTTTATTCTCCTAACGTCATCAAATGTTTTACCTTGCACATACCAAGAATTTTATCAAAGACATAGGAATGGAGTACATCAAACAATTGATGGATGTATTAATGATCATATTATATATTATGGGAAACATGCAACAAAGTTGGAATGCCATGAATGTGAAAATAGTAGATATCGAATTAACTAGGTAAGAAATAAGGTTCCCAACAAGGTTATTCATCATAAGCCCATAATTCCACATTTCTAATGAATTTCCAAGTGAATAATCATAGCACAGATTATAGATTATCATTCAAGGAAGAGAAGTGAAGATGGGGCTAATCTAATTTGTAGAGATGGTTCTACATTCAAAGACATCGAGGAAAGATGATCCATTTTTAAAGAAGAACCTCGTAATGTTAAACTTTAAATATCAACTAATCATGTCAATCCATTTGTAGAGCTCATATCCATTTACTTAGTTTAGCCAGTTTTGTTATGAACAATAACATTCCTCCTTGGATGTCAATAAAGGGGGAGCACTTAATGTTTGTATTAATTGTTCTAAGTACATTTTTTTAGGAATGTTTACACCATAGTAACATACCATATTTTGTTTTTGTTACATATTTTATCTATACAAAGAATTGATTATTTGTGATTTCAAATAACCAGGTAAGTACCAAGTTAGAGATATGGGTGTATATCTTGAGTCTCTTATTGAAAAACTTTTAAATCTATGGGCCAACATCATTATGTAGGACATATCCAAACCAATAGGTCAATACCAATTTCAATTCCATGGAACACTTACATGGACAATTCATGATGCTTCCTTGCTAACACATTTTCGTTGTATGTTAAAAACAATTTCTCTACATATCCTCTATTACTTCACACATTTTTGAATATTTTTGAATTCTATTAACTTTATTCCATATCTTGAATGGCTTTAAACAAAATTGAAATATGCATGTATAGTATGTGGTCCTACAACAATGTCTAGATGTTCAATATTTTTTGCAAAGAGTTGTCTAATGAGTACATGCATTTCCTCCATAGGAACCATGGGTATCAAACTACCAAAAAATCCCTATAATGGGAAAGAAGAGGTTGGAAAAATAACATTAATATTGAGAAGAATTGGGGTAAGTAATCGGTTTTAGTTACATCCATATTTGTAACTTATTCCAGTTTTTTTAATATTTATTTTTATTTACTATAATAAAAAATATATATTTTTGTGTATGTTTTTAAATATTGACATGATGAACTCCCATGAGGTATAAAATGATACTTCATCCAATTCAATTGGTTTACCTACTACGATCACCTACAAAACATTATTTATTTGACACAATGAATATTGCAATGAATGTCACAAAGTGGTTATGAAAAAAATGTTTGACAACACAGGTATTCCATCAGAGGATGAACACCTTCAGTAACCACTCACATAACCAGATCAAAGATCAACACACCGATGTTTTCACGTGGTAAAACCCCTACGGGGAAACATCCACGGCCCCAGCCAACGCGACCACTTGGAGCAATTTATTAATGCAAAG
>SNQJ01S0003338.1:181574-204030 GCA_010110895.2 Picea sitchensis
CCCCATCCTCATGGCCCATACCCGTAGCCAAGACTTGGAAGCTCGCTTCAACACCTTGCAATATGGTCTCATCGAGAACCAACAAGAAGTGAAACAACTCAGTGCCAATGTCTCCACCATCAATACAACCATGCAATCCTCAATGGAGGAAATCAAACAAGACCTCACCACCCAGCTTGAATCTGTCTTTTCGGTACTCTGCACCAAAATGCATATCCCTACAGATAACCCTTCCTCTTCCTCAGCTCCACATACTGATGATGACCATTCCTCTCATTCCCATAACTTTCAGAACCATCACTTTCAACGTGACCTATGCCTTCTGTGGGTGGATGTGACCAAATTTGATGGCTCGGACCCCACCTGTTGGGTAACCCAAATGGAACATTATTTCTCTTTATACGACATTACATATGACTTGGCCAAACTCCGGTATGGTGTTCACCATCTAGATCAAGAACATTGGCAATGGTGGCAATGGAGAAAAACTTCTCATCAAGGGTATATTACTTGGACACACTTTGTGGTAGAGCTTTATGAATGTTTTGACATTGACACCAACCATTTGGGTCATTTGAAAAAGTTAAAACAATTAGGAATAGTGGAAAACGTTATAGCTGGCTTTGAATGCCTGGATTTTTGGATAGAGGGCATGTCTGATGCCGTTTTCTGAGAATGTTTTATTAGTGGCTTCAAGGATGAGATTCGGGCCCATGTCCTCATGGATCAGCCTCAAAGTTGGGTGGAGGCTACTAAAAGAGATAAAGAAGCACAACAAGTTGTATTTTCTTAAAACCAGAAACCCTCCTTTATCCCTCACCCTAAACCTTTAAATCCCACTACTCCCTCCGCTCCACTAAATATCCAAAAATTGACCAGGGATGAAATGGATGAACGCTAACTCAAAGGCCTTTGTTATAATTGCGATGACAAATATTTCCCAGGACACAAGTGTAAGGAACAAAAGTTATTTATGGCCATCTCTGAGGATATTTCGGAAGAGGATATTGAAACTCCCCTTGTGTCTGAGTCACCTGAAACCCCTGAAATAACCCCTCCCTCAGACCCTCCCGAAGGAGAACTGGTCATTTCCCTCAATTCCCTCACTGGCTTCTCTGCTCCCCAAACCCTCAAGATAATCAGTTACATCAAGCACCTGAAGGTCATCATTCTGTTTTATAGTGGAAGCACCCATAATTTTATTCATCATCGCATTGCCCAAGAAACTCATTGCTACATCCATGCCATCAATAATTTCCAAATCATGATTGCCAATGGTGGCTCCATGAAATGTGGAGGGTGTTTTGAAAATGTGCGTCTCCAAATTTGTGACTACCACCTGAAATCTCATATGTTTGCTATCGACATGGGCGGGTGTGACATTGTGTTGGGTGTAGACTAGCTACAGACTTTGGGTCCCATTCTCATGGATTTTAAGAAATTAACCATGCAATTTCACCAAGAGGGCCACCAATATAAGTTCCAAGGTATCACCACTGGTTCACCTGAGATCATTAGTTCCCATCGCATGGAAAATATGTTCAAAAAGGGTCATTTCGGTGTTATTTCTCAACTCCATGCCATACAAGAAACATAAACACCCTCAATACAGCAAGACCTCCAAGCCATCCTTTATAAACATCAAGTGGTCTTTTCCACTTCCCAGGGACTCCCTCCTTCACCTGGTGTTCATGATCATTCCATTCCCCTTGTACCCGGAATACTTCCTCCCAATATCCATTTGTATTGTCACCCCCTTTCCCAAAAAAATGAAATTGATAAAATGGTCCAGGAACTCCTTAATGCAGGCGTTATCTGCCCTAGTATGAGCCCCTACTCTTCTCCTGTGGTCATGGTCCTAAAGAAAGAAGGTTTTTGGAGAATGTGTCCTGACTTCCGTGCCCTCAAAAAACTTACCATTAAAGACAAATTTCCCATTCCTATCATTGATGACCTCCTGGATGAATTGAGTGGCACCCAATTATTTACTAAACTTGATCTTCGTTCGGGCTACCACCAGATATGTATGAAAGAGGTAGACATTCCCAAGACTACCTTTAGAACTCATGAGAGCCACTATGAGTTTTTGTTCATGCCCTTTGTCTTGTGTAATTCCCCCTCCACCTTCCAAAGCCTCATGAATCATGTCTTCCGTCCTTTTCTCCGTAATTTTGTCTTAGTTTTTTTTAATGATATCCTCATCTATAGAAATACCTGGACATAACATCTTGCTCATGTGGATTGAGTTATCCATCTACTCTCTCAGCACCAACTTTTTCTGAAACAGTCTAAATGTGATTTTGGTGCCTCAAAAGTAGAGTACTTGGGTCATCTGGTTGGCAAAGACGGAGTTAGGGTGAATCCTAAAAATATTGAATCTATGCAAGACTAGCCTCACCCAAAGACTCTCAAAATATTGCATGGATTTGTGGGCTTAACAGGTTATTATCGCAAGTTTGTTAAGAATTATGGAAAGATTGCAACACCTCTCACTTCTCTCCTAAAAAATAACTCTTTCACTTGGACTCCAGCTGTTGTTCAAGCTTTTCAAACCTTGAAGATGGCCATGTGCACCACTCCAGTCCTAGCCCGTCCTAATTTCACAAAGACCTTTGTATTGGAACATGATGCTTCAGGGAAAGGAATTGGTCTTGTCCTTATGCAAGAGGGTCAACCCTTGGCCTTTACTAGAAAACAACTATCTAAAAGAAATCTGGGCAAATCTATCTATGAAAAGGAACTATTGACTATTCTTCATGTCGTTGATTTGTGGCACCCTTATCTATTGGTGCAACACTTACAAATTAAGATAGACCATCAAAGCCTCAAGTATTTTTTGGAACAATGCATTTCCTCCCCGGAGCAACAAAAATGGGTAACCAAGCTATTTGGCTATGATTATGAGAACATTTACAAGAAAGGCAAAGAGAATGTGGTTGTAGATGCACTTTCTAGCAAATATGAATATGAAGGCTCCCTTTTTTTTCTTTCCTTCATTGTACTATATTGGCTCCAAGATGCTCGCCAGGAATGGTGACAAGATCCCAAATGTTCGCAGCTGATACAACAATTGCAGTCCAGTGCTCCAACTCCCCCAGGGTAATCTTGGCTCCATGATGAGTTTCGATACAAAGGTAGTTTGTATTTAAGTAAACAATCAAAGCTTAAATCCATGGTACTTTCTGAGCTTCATGCTACAATGACAGCGGGGCACTCAAGGTTCACCGAAACCTATGACAGGTTCAAACGTTCTTTTTTCTAGGATGGTATGAAATAGGACATTCATACTTATGTCACCGAATGTGATGTGTGTCAACAGAACAAGGGAGAAACAATCAAATATTTTGGCACACTACAATGAATCTCGATTCCACCTTCTATTTGGAAAGACATATCTATGGATTTTATTACAGGCTTACCCAAATCAGGAAATAAATCGGTCATGATGGTGGTTTTTGATCACCTTTCCAAGTATGCTCATTTCTGTGCTTTTCAACACCTATTTACAGCATCCATGGTGGCTCAAATTTCATGGATCGGGTCTTTAAGCTTCATGGCATGCCACACTCTATTGTTTCTGATCGCGACTCAAATTGCTCAAGAAATTTTTGGCAAGAACTGTTCAGGATACAAGGCACCCAATTGCATCTCAGTGCAACTTATCATCCCCAGACTGATGGTCAAACATAAGTTGTCAACAAGTGTTGGGAAACATATTTGAGGTGTTTTTCCTTGGAAAAGAAAAATCAGTAGCTCAATGGTTACCCCTAGCTGAATGGTGGTACAAAACTTTATACCATATAGCTAGATGCATGACTCCTTTTGAATCGGTATATGGTCAGAAGCCACCTTTAGTTCTCTCATACTTACCTGGTGTCTTGAAGGTCCAGGCGGTTGACCAAACACTTACATTTTGAGAGGCTATTCTTCATACCCTCAAAGATAATTTGGTCATGGCATAGAATTGCATGAAGCAGCAAGCAGATCAAGGTCGCTCTAAATGTCAATTTGAAGAAGGGGATCAAGTGTTTATTCACCTGCAACCTTACAAGCAGAATTCCCTCAAGGCCGAGCATTGTCAGAATCTAGCGCCCAAATTTTATGGTCCTTATACAGTTCTCAAGCGTGTGGGACAAGTGACCTATCAGTTAGCTTTGCCCAGTCATTCGAAGCTACATCCTGTTTTTCATGTTTCCTGCTTAAAGAAGGTGATCGGCACTAAGTGCCAAATTCAAACCAACCTTCCCGAGTTAGTCGAAGAAGGATCCATTTGGCTATAGCCACAAGAAGTTTTGGACCAGTGTGAGTGTCGCCTGCATCAGAGAACCATCAAGGAAGTGTTAATCCAGTGGAAAGATAAAACTCCAGCATATGACACTTGGGAACCAACTACCATTCTGTAGCAATTTCCACATCTCATGCCTTGAGGACAATGTTGTTTTTAAAGGGGAGGACATGTTAGGGTCCTAACTCGCACATAGGTAGAACAATATACTTGGATGTAATAAAGGTCAATATTAATAAGGCCTTGTAATAAAATAGAATAAGTCAGATGTAAGAAGACGTAATAGAAGCTTCCGCTTCTAGAAGGATCTTCTGCTAGATGCTTCTTTTGATAGACATATTTAGTATAAATAGGAGTTGAGGGTATGAGAACCCTAGATTGGATATTATTGTAATAAAGCATTGCTCAATTGGAGGTTGCCTCCTCGAAGAGGCCTGTGAACATTTCTTTCAGAATCAAAGTGCTATTTTCGTTGTTGTTCTTATATCATTTCAGTGCTATTGTGGTGATTGTTCTGGTTATATTGTTGTTATTCTGCCATTTCTAGCATTTTATTTATGTTTTGCATATTTTTTATATCTGGTATATTACACGCAGTCGGTGAACCAGCAGTAGCAGGAGGACCTCCAGCTAGTGAGGCTGAGAGATTTTTGAGACGAGTAGAAAAAAAATTTACCTCACTCACTCACACAATCCCCATGGTAGAGATTAAGGATCTGCCGCGGTCTATGCAGCGTCAGATAATGGGGGAATCACAGACATGGGTTTGACTTTTTTGGCATTTGGCAAACGTCGTTGACCATTACAACAGGGCCAACAGGCCCCGTCCTTAGTTAGGATGGACTTTTCACATGACGAGGGCACTATTTGTATATTTTTGAGGGCATAAGCCCCATGAATCGTTACTGGACATATTTTTGAGGTGCTTGCGCCCATGCCTGTACTCTGATATTTTTGATATATGGATTTTTATGTCCATTTTATGTCTTATGGATTACATTTTTTTTTTTTTTAAATGTATTTACATGTGCATGTGTGTGTCTTTATTATATGTGTGCGAGATGCCAATATAAAATTTAATTAGCTAGAGTATCTATGACTTTATTTAATCTCCTAGGAACATGAAAATATGTAATATAAACAAAGATTTGTTCTAAGTGACATACCCTAAGGAATCGTCATTGTAAAGTAGGATCATGAACACGGTAGAGTCTATTTAACTGATACACAACCAACTGAGCATCTAAATAGACCCAGAGGTGAGAGATACCAAGTGACAAAGCGTCACAAAGAAACTCAATAACTGCATTGTATTCGACGACATTGTTTGTGGTGTCGCCTAAACATATACCTCCTGAAGATAGTAACTGGCCCTAAGGTGTAAAAATTACCCAAGTTGCGGAGGCAAGCCTTCGAGTGTGCTGGCTAGCCCCGTCTGTGAATCCAATGAACACATCTGATTCACTTGACATCTACCACAGTGACAAAAGATAACATAAAAAATGACACGTCCATAAAACCAAAAGAAAACAAAAAGTAATAGTACAAATAGTATACATATGTTACAAAAAGTTACCCAAGGTGACCTACCTATGAGTAATACTTCTTGAGGTAGAGCCCATTTCTAGGTTCTACCAAAGAATTTCCCTCAAAGTATACCAGACGATAAGCTCCCTTTTTTAGAACCTCTTTTACGATGAAAGGTCCAAACCACATGGGTTTGAACTTGACTGCCCCCAGGGGGTCCTTATCTTGGTCATAGACTAGGACAAGTTCACCTTCTGAGAAAATCCGAGGACAAACAAAATGATCATACTGACACTTGACTTTTTATTTATGAGCTTCCTTAGTTAAGGCCACATCACGATGCTTCTCATTGAGCTGCTCGAGATATAATAAATTCTCTTCAAGCGGTGAAGTGTCTGGAAATAATTGTACCTCCAAATTTAAATATGGGATTTGGCATTCTATGGGCAAGATTGCTTCCAGCTCGTAAACGAGTTGAAAAGGTAAGAAACCAGTTGCAGTATTAATAGATGTTCGGTAGGCCCATAATGTCGAGTATAACATTAAATTCCAATTTGACTTGGTCGAATTGATCGTTCAGTGTAGGATGGTCTTAAGAGATTTATTGACACCTTCCACCCTACCATTCACTTGAGGGTAGTAGGGTAACGAATGTTCTTTCCTCAACCCAAGATTTGATGTTAAATAGGTCATCATTGTGTTCTGAAAGTGACTTCCATGGTTAGTGGCAATCTCTCTTGGGATGCCGAACCATGCTACAATCTAGTTAAACAGAAAGAGGGTGACAATCTCGCCATCATCTTTGAACGTTGGCATAGATTCGATCCACTTGGTGAAGTAGTCTACTTATATGATGATATAACGGTGGCCCCTTTCTGAAGGAGAGTTGCAGGTAGTGTAATCAATCCCCCACTTGGTGAAGGGGCCAATGGTGATGACGTGAAACATGGGAGCAGGGTGTGCCCTCATCTTTCGTGAGAATATTTGACATGGGTGGCACTTATTGACTGATGCGATACAATCTTTGATTAGTGTCGGCCAGAAGTAACCGACTCATAAAATATTTTGGGCTGTTTCCAACCCAGACAAATGACTGCCACATGCTCCAGTATGACAGTCATTAAGCATTATTTCCACTTCTTCATGAGCGAGGCACCGATGAAGGATGCAATATACACCTCGATGATACAGAGTATCTTCGAGTATGAGATAGGTCTTGACCTGATGGCATATACGATGATGCTCATCACGAGAAGCAGAGGTGGGGCACTTCAAATTCTGGAGATAGACAAGTATATCTCCATACTAGGGGTCCGAAGATTCTATCAAAAACATGTCTCCTTGAATAGGCAACTCTTCAGGCATAACCTCACCTGACTTGATCGGAAGTTCCGAGATGAGTTCCGCAAAGACCAGTGACTTTTTGGATTTTTTTGAAATGAAATCTAAGTCAAATTCCTGGAGGACAACTATCCATCTACCGATCTTTCCACTGATTACCCGTCATGTCAACATGTATTGAATCGGATTCAAACCGACAATGACGGTGGTCTTGCGAAACAAAATATAATGACGAAACCATTTGACAGCATGGACTATTGCCAACACAAGTTTTTCGATGTGAGAATAATAGAGTTCCGGTCCAACCAGGCCTTGGCTTAGGTAATAAATCACATATTCTGAGAGAAAATCATCCTCCTAAACTAAGACCATGCCGATGGTCGACTTTGCGGCAACCAAGTACAATAAGAAATCTTTGTTATAATTGGGTGGCCAAAGCAGAGGGGTAGTCGTGAGGGCACGTTTCAACGCTTCGAAGGAGCGTTCAGAGGCTTCATCCAAATGAAAAGGAACATCTTTCTTTAGTAAATGCATAAATCCCTTTGTGATCTCGACATAATTCGCGATGAAACGCCGCAAAAAGTTTGCTTTTCCCTGTAAACTCTGAAGTTGAAGGATTGTACATGGGGTAGGCAACTGAACTATTGCCTCAACCTTGAGAGGATCGACCATGGTCCATATTGTTGAAACTATGAAACCTAGTAGACAGCCCGATGTCACACAAAAACTGCATTTGTTGGGATTCAAGCGAATCTGGAAGTAGCGACATCGCTCAAAGATAAGTCAAATCTTTGTGGGATGATCAATTCTCTTATGAGATTGTGATGCTAAATCATCTAGGTAGGCCTTGGTGATATGTTTGATATCGTGGAAAGAAAAAGACACGGCCCGCTAAAAGGTATCTCCAACATTTTTCAGACCAAAATGCATCTTACGATACGCGAATGTACCCCATGGATAAATGAATTTTGTTTTGTGTTGGTCTTCGAGTTTGATTTGTATCTGATTACATCCTGAAAAACCATCCATGAAAGAAAAGGCCTCTCAACCTGCGCATTCATCGACTATCTGGTTAATACATGGTGTGGGAAAATTATCTTTTGGATAGGCTCTGTTCAAATCACAGAAGTCCGTACATACACGAATTGTACCCTATTTTTTGTCAACTGGCATGGGGTTTGACACCCATTGGGTCAAATGGACGGGGTAGATAAAACTTGCCTTGAGCAGTTTCTCTACTTCAACCTTAATAGTTGCTGCTTTCTTAGGATTAACCGGACGAATCTTCTACCGAACTGGCTTAGCGTCAAGATAAGTCATGATTTCGTGTTCAACAATTTTTGGATCGATGCCTGACATTTACTCATAAGACCAAGCAAAAACGTCCCAGAATTCCTTAAATAAATTTGTGTAGATTCGAATCTCTTCAGGGGAGCAATCAACTCTGACGAAAACATTCTCCATGATGCCAGGGGTTCTGGAGATGTTTATAGGTATAGTTTCGGTGGTGGTTTCCATATTACCCTCGGCATAAACAACATGTGTATCCAAAGGATTGATAGGGTAAGACCTATCTCCAGTCATAGTCAAAGTGAATTCCCCTACTTCAATTCTGCTTAACTCTAGGAGGAAGTAAGATCTGTGATGGAGATCATCCCAGGGTTTGACCGAACTAGTCATTGCTTCAATGATAGATTCGTCTGAGGGAAATACTAAGTTTAAAGAATCTGTATCAGGGAGGGAATCTTGAGCCCAAATAGGCTCTAGAATATGAATTGGGGTCAGTGGAAGCTTGCTGGGCTAAAGAGTACACCACTTCTGCCACAGATAAGGGCATGAAAATACCATGGTTCCTTGTCCCTTTCATTTTGGCCGATTGATGCAGGAGCATCGCTCCCAAGCTAGTTGTGTGCTAGCCAGCCAGCCAGCACAATGGACACTCAATGAAGGAGGAGAGGCGCAACCCTCTCATTTCAAATTTCAAATTTGAAATTAATGTAATTAATGAATGTAAGGCTGAGATCTAGCTTTGATCTGGACTAGACATCCATTTAATTGTAATTCAATGTAATTGAATAGAGTAGGTGAGATGGAGGGAAGAGCTCAAAGAGCCCCCTCATGTAAAAGATCTCTTGGCATCTCATTTTGAGTTAGTCAAGTGAGAGGTTAGAGAGTTAGAATCTGCGAGAGTAGGTAGAGTATATAGGAGAAAGAGCAAGAGTCTATTACAGTCCGAGCTCACATTGTAAAGGGGCATTTTTACATTAATACAAAGAGTAGTTTTTCTTGCATGAGGTTTTTTGTTTGTTTATGTTCTTATGGATGAATGCTATGTGTGTTATTATATGATGTAGATGTTCATTTACAGGAATAGATAGGTTCTGCTATCTGTGGGTTCTTTGATTTTAGGTTTGGGGTTCTTTGAGGCTTCATGCCAAGAGGGTGTGACGGAACGTTGTGGGTTCTAAAAGCCAGTGCATAGATGCACTTTTGAATCCTATGGGATTTGGACAAAGACATGCTAGGAGGGCGCACCAGCTGAAGCCATTGACTCGGGAGGAAACCTTAAGGTTTCTAAATACCTTGAAGGAAGAATTGTGCAGAGGAAGGCACAGAGGGAAGATCGAAATTTTGAGGAATTTTGGGAAAGCTCTACTAGGAGGGCATTGAGCAAGTGCATAGAATGCACAGGAGAACTCTGCTTAGAGTTCGTTGAGAGAACAAAATCACTGAGGGATTCTGTAGGAGCTCTACCAAGAGGGTGTTGATTAAGTTCTAGTGTGCACAGGAAGAACTCTATCTTGAGTTCAAAAAGAGGGCAGAACTATTGAGAGGTTCAACAGAAGTTCTGCCAAGAGGGAATTGAGCACATGCATAGGGTGCATCGAGGAAGGAGAACTCTGTTTGAGTTTAGGAAGGAGATAGAATCACTGAGGATTCTATGGAGCTCTGCCAGGAGGCATTGAGTAGGTGCCTGTGTGCACAAAGAGAACTCCTTTGATTTTTAGAACAGAGAAGTGTCCAAGGAAGAGGACCTTCACAGGGTTGTTGAATGCCCTACAGGCTTAGCAAAGAGTACTTGAGCAGGAAGAGGCTAAGAAGGTATTCCCATCCGTTCAAAGAGAGAAAGGGACAGAGGACGAAGACCTGTGCAAGGAGTGCACCAGGCCAACACTCGGGTGAAGTGTTGATCAATAGCCATCTGGAGGCTTGTCAAGCTCAAGGAGTAAGTGTAGAAGGAATTTGTTTCAAGTTCCCAATATTAGTACATATATCACCTTTGTGTGTGCAGAGACTCTACGAGAAGTGTAAAAGTTGAGAAACCTTTCAAGGTTTCAGAGAAAGAAAGCTCAAGAGGAAGAGTGCCTTTGTGCACAGAGAAACAACTGCAAGGAGTGCAGGAAGTCAGGAAAACCTTTCAAGGTTTCAAAAATCCTAAAATCTTAGGAGGGAAAGCGCCCTTAGAACACAAGCAGGAGCCAAGGATATAGGTTTCACAATAGAGGTGAAGGAGGAAAAGGATGAGACCTTTGAGAGTTCAGAAAATTTTCCAAGGAAAAGGAAGAAGCACATGCTCTGGAGGAGCTACAACTACCGTGGGATCTGGATCATGGAGGCCCGTAAGCTGTAGGATCACACCAATTTGTGAGGGGTTTAAGCCCTTAGAAACACCCCAGAAGAGGAGCCGTCATATTTATGCATTTGGGAGATTCGGGGTTTGACATTTCGGGAATCCCGATGACAAGAGATCGGGGCACTTCACAGTGAAAACCCCCAAGTCGTGAAACATGACTTGCCTTTGGAGTGGTACTTCGATAGTTCGACATATCAGGGTTTTATATATCAGGAGGTCGAAGGAGAAAACATTTGTTTGGAGGATTCACGAAGTCGTGATTCCTAAAGTCCCGAAAGGAGCATACAGTTTGAGGTTTCAGGGAAATACCTGAAAGAAAGGATATTTCATCATTCCAGCTACCGAGAATGCTAAGGGTAAGAGTTCAGAACTATTGACCCATAAAATCTTGAAAGGATATGAGCTTTTGGATCAGGGAGACTCACAACCGTTGATATCTCTCAGGAGAAGGAGGATTGGGAGAAGGAGGACTGAAGTTTTGGGGTTTTGGTGTTTCGGTATTTCAGATACCGGAGATACGAAAGGCTAAGGATATTGGCAGCAGGGTTCGCATTGTCTTGAAATGCGAATTCTCAAAAGAATTTGTGAGGAGAGTAGCGCCGGGTCAAATTTCGACATACCGGGGTTCGGGATTTCGAGAATCCCGAAGACAAGGAACTGGGGGAATTTTGACGTTGGAAATCCCAAAGTAGACTACGGTCACAGGGAAAGGCGGTCATATGGACCAAACATTGGCCAGGGGATAATCGATGTGGTAAAACCATTTCGGCGCTTCGGTAATTTGGAGACGGGAGGATCGACGAGGCAAAGGCTCTCTCCAGCAGGACTCAGGGAGTCCCAAAATCTGAAATTACTTTTCGGGAAAAGGTTGTGGTCGTGTAGGAGGCCGTGTGCAGGTGAAAACTTGCACCTTGGTGCAATTTCTTGTACATGCAAGGTTTTTGTATAAGGACCTATGGATCAGGTTTGTAATGTCTCAAAGAAGGCGAGAGAACCTGATCCTGATCTGATAGAAGAACGATCCTGTAGCAGACATCTTGGCCTGAGGGTCGGGGGTCTACGTCAAAGTGGTATTAGAGCCTGAATCTGTTTGTATATTGCAGGTAGAGGAAACGAGAGGAGAAAGAGTACTCTGATACACATCAGTTTGGTATCAGAAGAAGACAGAGTATTGGAACTCTGTGGTGATTATTTGCAGGTGTGCAGTAGTCAGATAAACAGTCAGAAGGACTGAAGGGGATGTTGGAAGCACTCAGGGTTGCAGAGTGATGGTGGCAGGTTTTCTAGGAGGACAGATAGAAGGCATAGATGGCTACTGAATACCATGCATGCGATGGGAAGAAGAATCGCCAATAGTCGAGCAAAGTTGAGATGAATAAAGAGCTCACTGAGATCAGAGCGAGGATGGAGGAACTTGCATTGCAGATGCAGTAGGATGCATGATCACATTGGGTGTATGAATGGCCCATGAGGAAGAAGGTAAAATGGCCAGTCAGGGAATTGGTGGCCAAAAGACAACATAGGCTGATAAGAGGATGGTTGAGGCATGATGAAATCCTCATAGAAGAAGAGGAGATGGTTCAGGTGTGTAAGCTAGAAGCTGGGGTAAATCTCAGTGATGAGCATGAACTGAGATTACTAGAAGATCTCAGAGTCTGCCAAGAGGGCAGAACAAAAATTCCCAATTTCTAAGAGGGAAATGAGATGAGATCACTGCGGGATCCAATAAACTGCCAAGAGGGCAGGACGAAAAATTCAGATTTCCAGGAGGGAAATAAGATGAGATCCGAGGATCTCATATACTGCCAAGGGGGCAGCAGAGAAATCCCATATTTCCAGGAGGGCAGGGGAGAGTAGATGAGCTCAGAACTGAGTTCATATCAGCAAAGACAACTGACAGAGGAGAAGGATCAGAAGGACATTCTAATAATTGGAGGAATTCAAATATTCCTGCCAGGTAGCCTAGTTGAGGTGAGAGTTTGTGTTGCCGATGTAGCAGCAACATAAGGATAGATAGAAGAGACTATCAAATAAGAGGAAGAGTTGAAGTAGATGTTATAAAATTCCCAAGAAAAAGAGGAAAAAGAGCATTCAGAATAATGGCTTGATAGCTTCAGTCAGGAAGCTGAAAAGGGGACAACTGCAACACTGAAGTCGACAGTAGAAGAAGAACATGGAGGTAAGATAATTACTCCATGGGGGATGGAGATGGAGATGCTGGAGGATTGGCTAAACAATCCAGAGCCAGGGAATGACTGCCATGAACAGACAGTCAGGCAGATAATTGAAGATGAGCATTTCAAGGAATTTCTCAGAACTTTTAGCCAGGGAACTTAACAGGTGATGAAGACTGCAGTACCGAGGTATGCAGCGAAAGATGAGGGAAAATTCTAGACTGAGGAGCAACTGGAAGAAGATGGAATTCAACCAGCAGGGGAAATGGAAGAAGTTGAGCTGCTAGAAGAAGAAGCTGAACAACAATTCAGTGAGAAGAATGCAGAGTTGGAATCTGCAGCAGAGTGGCAAGCTAAGGCCACAACAGATGGAGAAGACAGCATGGGAGATCATGGTGATCTACCCACTGATGAGAAGACAAAATTGTAGTAGAGGAGACTGCAAGAACAAAGCGAACCATAAGAGTAGCTGGATGAGGTGATCGATGATATCTGAAAGATGATGGTCATATCAACAGAAGCTGCCAGCGAAGGAAGGTTGAGTAGAAGGGGGACAATAGCAACAACAAGGAAGAAAAAGAAACAACAGCAACAACAACAAAGTAGTGGAGCATATGAACAGCTCCAGAGGACTGTTTGGGATCCAAGAGGATTTCAACAATGGGGTTGGGGAGGTCATGAGTAGGAGCTCATGAATGTTTCGCAGTAGAGGAGTATGATGCAGGAGCATCGCTCCCAAGCCAGCCGTGCACCAACCAGCTAGCCAACACAGCATGCATTCAATGAAGGAGGAGAGGCGCAACCCTCTCGTTTCAAATTTTGAATTTGAAATTAATGTAATTAATGAATGTAAGGTTGAGATCTAGCTCTGATCTGGACTAGACATCCATTTAATTGTAATTTAATGTAATTGAATAGAGTAGGTGAGATGGAGGGAAGAGCTGGAAGAGCCCCCTCATGTAAAATATCTCTTGGCATCTCATTTTGAGTTAGTCGAGTGAGAGGTTAGAGAGTTAGAATCTGCGAGAGTAGGTAGAGTAGATAGGAGAAATAGAAAGACTCTGTTACAGTCTGAGCTCACATTGTAAAGGGGCATTTTTACATTAATACAAAGAGCAATTTTTCCTGCATGAGATTCTTTGTTTGTTTATGTGCTTATGTATGAATTCTATGTGTGTTATTATATGTTGTAGATGTGCATTTATAGGAACAGATAGGTTTTGCTATCTGTGGGTTCTTTGATTTTAGGTTTGGGGTTCTTTGAGGCTTCATGCCAAGAGGGTGTGACAGAACATTATGGGTTCTGAAAGCCAGTGCATAGATGCACTTCTGAATACTGTGGGATTTGGACGAAGAGGTGCCAGGAGGGTGCACTAGCCTAAGTCATTGACTCAGGAGGAAACCTTAAGGTTGCTAAATACCTTGAAGGAAGAACTATGCAGAGGAAGGCACAAAGGGAAGACATAAATTATGAGGAATTCTGGGAAAGCTCTGCCAGGAGGGCATTGAGCAAGTGCATAGAATGAATAGGACAACTCTACTTAGAGTTTATTGAGAGAACATAATCACTGAGGGATTCTGTAGGAGCTCCGCCAGGTGGGTGTTGAGTAAGTGCTAGTGTGCATAGGAGGAACTCTATCTTGAGTTCAAACAAAGGGAGGAATTATTGAGAGGTTCTGTAGAAGTTCTGCGAAGAGGGAATTGAGCACATGCATAGGGTACATCAAGGAAGGAGAACTCTGTTTGAGTTCAGGAAGGAGATAGAATCACTGAGGATTCTATAGAGCTCTGCCAGGAGGCATTGAGCAGGTGCCTGTGTGCACAAAGAGAACTCCTTTGAGTTCTGGAACAGAGAAGTGTCCAAGGAAGAGGACCTTCACAGGGTTGTTGAATGCCCTACAGGCTGAATAAAGAGTACTTGAGCAGGAAGAGGCTAAGAAGGTATTACCATCCCTTCAAAGAGAGAAAGGGACAGAGGACAAAGACCTGTGCAAGGAGTGCACCAGGACAACACTCGGGTGAAGTGTTGATCGACAACCATCTAGAGGCTTGTCAAGCTCAAGGAGTAAGTGCAAAAGGACTTTGTTTCAAGTTCCCAAGCTCAGGATAGATAGCTCCTTTGTGTGTGTAGAGACTTTGCGAGGAGTGTAGAAGTTGAGAAACCTTTCAAGGTTTCAGAGAAAGAAAGCTCAGGAGGAAGAGTGCCTTTGTGCACAGAGCAACAACTACAAGGAGTGCAGGAAGTCGGGAAAACATTTCAAGGTTTCACAAATCCCAAAGGCTCAGAAGGGAAAGTTCCCTTAGAACGCAAGTGGGAGCCGAGGATAGAGGCTTCACAAAAGAGGTGAAGGAGCCAAAGGCTGAGACCTTTGATATTTCAGAAAATCTTTCAAGGAAAAGGAATAAGTGCATGCTCTAGAGGAGCTACAACTACCGTGGGATCTGGAACATGGAGGCCTGCAAGCTATAGGATCACACCAAGTTGCGAGGGGTTTAAGCCCTTAGAAACACCCCAGAAGAGGAGTCGTCAGATTTTGGCATTTGGGAGATTCAGGGTTCAACATTTCGGGAATCCCGTTGACAAGAGACTGGGGCACTTCATAGTGAAAACCCTGAAGTCACGAAACGCGACTTGCCTTTGGAGTGGCACTTCGACAGTTTGGCATATCAGGGTTTCAGATGCTGGGAGGTCAAAGGAGAAAACATTTTTCGGGAGGATTCGCAAAGTCGCAAGTCCCAAAGTCCCGAAAGGAGCATACAATTTGAGGTTTCAGGGAAATCCCAGAAAGAAAGGAGATTTCGTCATTCCAGCTACCGGGAATGCTAAGGGTAAGAGTTCAAAACTCTTGATCCATAAAATTATAAAAGGATCTGAGTTGTTGGATCAATCAGACTCACATCCATTGATCTCTCTCAGGAGAAGGAGGATTGGGAGAAGGAGGATCGAAGTTTCAGGGTTTCGGTGTTTCGGTATTTCAGATACTGGGGATATGAAAGGCCAAGGATCTTGGCAGGAGGGTTTGCGAAGTCCAGAAACACAAATTCCTGAAAGTGTTTGTGAGGAGAGTAGCACTGGGTCAAATTTTGGCATACCGGGGTTCGGGATTTCGGGAATCTCGAAGACAAGGAACTGAGGGCATTTCGGCATTGGAAATCCCGAAGAAGACTGCAGTCATAGGGAAAGGTGGTCATATGGACCAAAGATTGGCCAGGGGCTAATCACTGTGGTAAAACCATTTCGGTGCTTCGGTAATTTGGAGACCGAAGGATAGAGGAGGTAGAGGCTCTCTGCAATAGGACTCAAGGAGTCCCGAAACCCAAAATTACTTTTCGGGAAAAGGTTGTGGTCGTGTAGGAGGCCGTGTGCAGGTGAAAACTTGCAACTTGGTGCAATTGCTTGTATAGGTGAGGTTTTCGTATAAGGACCTGTGGATCAGGTTCGTAAGGTCTCAAAGAAGGCGAGAGAACCATTTCAGTTCTGCGGATCCAGTAGAAGAACGATCCTATAGTGGACATCTTGGCTCGAGGGTCAGGGGTCTGCGTCACCAATGGGGGAGGAATAATCCATGGATCATTGAAGTAAGTCATGCGAAATGACGAAACTTGGAAAATCTCAACCTTATGGTGGTCAGATATAAACTTAACATCGCTTTGAGGAGGTGGGTAATCGAAAGTACCCATCAAAGGTGGGCACAAATCAACCCCTATGTTGACGATGTCGGGTTGAGGGTTATCAATTATTGGGATCGTGGATGCCCCCAATGAAGTGTTAGGATGGGAGAAATACAACTGATCAATGGTGACGATCCGACCCTCATGTGGAAACAACAAGACCTGAAAAACTGTAGCGACTACTACTTGCATAGCATAGATCCAACTCCTCCCTAATGAGAGATTGTAGTCGAGAGATGCGTCGACCACTTCAACCTCGAAACACATGGTTTTCCCTCCTAACTGCATGGGAAAAGAGGGGATAATTCCATGTGGTCAGAATGAATGACTGTCGAAAGTGGTAAGAAGAGTAGGTGACAGAGACAAAGCGGGCTGGCCAATGGCCTTCCAACATGCCAAATATATTACACATGTTGAGGCACCCTCATCAACCACTTTGTGAAAAATGTTCCGACTAAAATTTTTCATGGTGTAAGACACTACTATTTGGAATGGTACATGGTAAGGGAGACGAGGTTTTAAGTCGGTTATATCGAGGATGATCGTAACCAGATTACAAGTCTCGGAAGATCGTAAAATTGCTAACAAATACTTTCTCTGGGAAGGGCAGCTTTGGAGGACTTCCAAAGAAGACATTGCACAAGGGGTTTGAGACAAATCCTCCACCATAGAGTAGTTCTGGGCGACCCTTGCATTTTGATTGTGAGAAGCTTTTTAAACGCACCTTTTGGGATGTGTGTCATGGTTTCACCCAACGTCTTCTCGATATGGAGAGGAAGAGATGGGGTTTCATTTTATTTACCTGTCTTAGAGGTTCTTGGCTTGCTCTAATCATGTGATCTAGTTGATATATAGGCATCACCTTTCATCATATACACATTCGCGGATGCAGGATTGTTTGGAGACGAAGGGGGTCCTTGACTGCCCCCTTCCACACTCATAGAGGCTTGAGTTAAATTTTGGCCATGTTGAAATGGGTTTGTTAACATAGCAGGCTACTGTTGTTACAATAACTTTTGGGCCTCTACAAGCTGAGGGCATTGGTGAGTTGGGTGGTCTTCCGTGCATAGATTACATAGATACTTCGACTTCATTTTTTCGATGTTGCCTCTACTAGTATTATGAGTGGGTTTCTTATCCCCTTTACCCTTCTTACGTTGTTTCTTCTTTCCATCAGGCTGATGGGTGGCCTTTAGATGTTTTGATTGCACATTATGTACATCCAAAGTTTGGGTAGGGGGAGAAGATGGAACAATAGTCTAGCTGGCCGTTGTATGTTGTATAGACAATTGCTGCAATTGTTTCATCAGTTGGTCAGTGGGATTTATTTGTGCTAAACCAACAATACCATCGACATGTGGTCCAACTCTCTGTTTGGTTTTATCAAGTATTGATCATGGTGCATCTAACAAGATTTCATACAGTAGACCAAACTGAGAATAAATTAGCTCAAGCTGTTGAGCTCTCATGATTGCATCTTCTTTGGAAAACACTCCCGATGTTCTGACATCTTTGGATAACTATGGGACCAAAGACTTAAGGAACCACTCAAGCAGGAATGCTGGTGGGACTGGCACCTTAATCAAAATATTTTGGTGTCTCCATTCTTGGATGTGATCAGAGATATGGTCCGCTTTTGTCTATTTGAAATTGACGAGCAATTCTGTGCCAGCATCATATCTCACAGGTAATTGGAAATGGTTTAGGAAATCCATTGCCAATTCACTGAAGGAAGAGTATCTTGAGTGGTCGAGCTCAATGTACCATTTCACAACACTCCCAATGAGAGTATGTTGAAACAATCACAACTGTATGGAGTTGTATTTCAATGAATTAAACAAGCACCAAAGGTGAAAAGTAGTCACATGATCCTCTGGATATTCGTTAGGCTTGGCTTCAAACTTTGGTATGTCCAAAGGCAACTTCGTCAGCATAGGGGGCCAATGCGGATCATGACAAATAGGGTCATTCAACAACCTTGTAAGTCTGGAAAATGCAAGGTTGCTAGGAAAGGTAGTTTGGGTTGTTGGTGATAACCATGGAAAAAGGGGCCTGGAGTTTGATTGGCACTAGGTTGCCAGGAAAAGTTTGGTTGTTGGCTTGGGTTTTGGTAAAAACCATGGCCATGACCAGCATACAGATTCTACATTTGAGGAGACATCATCGGTTAATTCCCAAAATAGGATGTAGATGGTTGGGCGTGCATTACATTTGGGGGACTTTGGGAAGGGTTGTCCCATGCCGATCTCATGGGCATAGGTACTGCACCTTACCCAGGGTTCCATTGGTTGTGAAAAGAGTTTCCCCCAATCGACATTCTTGATGAGGGAACTGATCTCTGCCAAGAATTCCAAGGTCCCGATGTGAAAGAAGTTCCTGGGTTTTCCCCTTGTGCAGAAATAATACCCTACATAGGATTAGGTAGTCCGTAACCGGGGTTTCCCCCAGTCGGGAAAGCAGCTGACAATAAAGTGTTGTTACCAAATGTACCAAACAAAGAAAACAATGTTGAACCTACCGGCATATTATGAGAAGGTGGTCCTTGACTCCCTGCTCCAAATGAGCTATGGTGTGCGTTCGACTTGGCGAAATGTTGGTGGGCACCACCGAGCAAAGGGGACGATGGAGGTATATGTCTTCCTTTGTAAGGGGAAGTGTTAAAGGGAGATGAAGTGCCCCCGATGGGTCCTTGCAGAGGAGAATTATAGCTCCCTACCCCCAGATCTAAATTCTGTAAAGTGGAGTAGGAAAGTACAGGACTTGTACCTAAGCTAGGCATCCCATATGAGAATGGAGGACATGTCGCACTCTGTGTGAAAGGAGCAGTGGCCACCACCAAAGATGGGATAGGACCTCTTCTCGAGGTAGAGGCAGTTGAGACCATGGTGGCTCAGACTGATGACGGTGGGTTATGAGGTGGAACACCCCCTATGGTGACAACCGTAGTGGGAATAGGAGAATTCTCGGAAGAAGTGGCAGCGTTTGCTTCCATTGCTATGTGTGACACTGTCTGGCACTCGTAAGGATAAATATGTACGATGATGGGAACTGAAATATCAGTGGTTGGAGTTTTGGATGGACCAATATCTTCTGCTCCAAGGTCCGAAATGGTTGGTTCCTCTGGAGGTTGGTCGGGCACCATTTCCTGTGACCCGGTCGCTTCAAAAGACCCTTGGTGGTCTAGCTTTCAACTTAGCGGTGGCGATGGTGGCTCCAGTGAAACCGGTGGCAGTCCAAGAAGCCTTCGTGACTGGCGGAGCTCGAGATCCTCCACTATGTAAGAAGATAAAAGACACACTGGGGCTTTCTATTCGTTCAAAAACAACACACACTAGAAAAATTCCCTACGAGATAAAACAATCACTTACTAAACTAGTAGGAAGAACAGTTACAACAACCAACACTAGAGCAACTTACCGGTGCAAGTGCAACTTGAATACGAAAGAACCCTCTGGGTATAATCTGCAAAGTGTGGCCCGATGTCTGTGCTAGGTACCGCAGTCTACACCCGCAGTCACCTGTGTAAGTCCCTAAAATAATGGCAACTAGGTTGCCAGCGCATGAACAGTCACCGGGCAGGTACAGTCAACAGTCAGGTGGAATGCAATGAGCAAGGTATCAAGCCTGAAACCTATCAAGGGTATCAAAATAAAGTGGTTCGAAAGACAACTGAGGACCTCGAACAGATTCGAGACCCATGAAGCTCCGTGGAAAATGCAATAGACGAAATCCCAAAACAAGCCCTCTATATGTGTTCCCCACTATGCTTGGTTCAGATTTGGAGGGGTTATCTCCACTAGCTTTCCGCATGTGACCTCGTGTTTATCCCCTGTGTTAAAGGGGGTTCCCGGATAACTTTCCTGATACTGGAATTTTAACACTCCCTAGCACAGATTCTTATGTATGTTTTGTAGCCTTGAAGAGTTTCCTCTCCAACCTAAATCAAGGCTCTAGCCTAGACTAGTTGATGGACCCTACAAACATAAAGTCTAGTTGATTTTAATTAATCATTAATTTTTATGGCTTGTCTTAAGTCAAATGTTATTAAAGTGAAACTAGTGATGTTTTTAAAAGACGAAATAAAAGATACACAGAAAGATGGAAACGAAATAACTTCTTCTTGACAAAATTTTTAATCAACTTTTCAAACTAAATTTTTTCTAAGATCTTTGAGCAGAAAACTCGAAATAGGATTTCGCTCGACTATGAGATACTTATTGTCATAAGTTAACAACCAAGAACTTATGAAAGAAAAACTTTTCCTGGTTATTAATTCTAACCAAGAACTACTTAACCAAACCAAGAAATAGAAGATTTTTTTATTTATTTAATGCTCGCAAAGAAAAAAAGGAAAAATGATGAAAAGTAAATACCAAGAAAGCTTCTGGCCTAAGGACAGATCACAAAGATTTACCGACAATAACACACAAATTGATTAAAGTAGACTCTCACACTTTTCTAAAAACCCTATGAAAGAAAAAAAATTTAGGAGAACTTTTTAATGAAAAAGAAAGCTATTGTTGTAATCAAACCTAAGTTGACGACTACTATGACAAAGACCAAGATTAAATCAAGGAAATCTCTGAGAGGTATAACTCTTGATAAGTAAGAGGATGAATTCCTCTCCTTAAACAAAATTTTTCTCAACAGGCACACTGCTGACAGTTCAACAGCCAGCGTGTGCACGCGAGCTGTGTAAGGTCAGAGTGCATGTACACGCATGCGGGCCTTATACATGTTGCGTGTACCTCTGCAATTCTTCCAAAAATGAAAAAACAAGCAATCAAACACTGGTAGAGACTACTGGTATTGAGAACCAGAGTCCCTTGAAAAATCAGAAACTTATTGTAACAAAAAAGAAATACAATTCAAGGAAAATTCCATAGAACAAGACCAATTTGAGGTGGTACCTAAGCTACAAACTGAAAAAACAGAGACCAGAATGAGATCTAGAAAACCCCTGAGAAGAATCACTTCTGACAGAGGAGAGGATGACTGCCTCTCTAAAAACAAAATTCTGAATTCAGACAAATGACTGATACTTCATCAACTAGCGTGTGCACATGGGCTGTGTGAAGGTAGGGCATGGTTACATGCATGCATGCCTTATACAGGACGTGTGTACCTCTATGATGGGTGACCACCTGGGAAATCCTGGTTACCGGGTGCAAGTATTAGACAAACAATTTACTAACTGAATAATGATGTGCATGCATGTCTTGGGATGGGTGACCACCTGGGAAGTCCTGGTTACCGGGTGCAAGCCCCGGAAGTGATAATTGATGCTATGCGATTCATTTTGTTGGTTTCAATCCCATTTCTTCACCCCTGTGAGCATCACTCGATGCAATGAGTGCTAAGTGGACTATTCAAATCATGAGAATTATTGATCAGTTGCGACTAATACTCATGAATATGGGTCATATATTAATGACATACACTACGTAGTTAATCCCGAAAATAATATTTAATATCTTGCACTACGGAAGCCCCTATATGCTTAAATAATAAGAGTTAAGGGAGCTCTAACTGGGTAGTTCATAAGGCACAATACTTTCTAAGGTTTTTGCAAATGGGGTAGCAAGCTAAGTGGGCTTGATTGTAGGAAAAACTCCACAGTTAAGCGTGCTTGAGCTAGAGGCGTCTTGGGATGGGTGATCACCTGGGAAGTTCTGGTTACTGTGTGCAAGACCCAAAAATGATGATTGATGCTATGTGATTCATTTCATTGGTTTCAATCCCATTTCTTCACCCCTGTGAGCATCACCCGATGCAATGAGTGTTAAGTGGACTATTCAAATCATGAGAATTATTGGTTAGTTG
>SNQJ01S0003338.1:204080-216381 GCA_010110895.2 Picea sitchensis
TGTGGTTTTCTCTCGATTTGGGTTTCCACGTAAAACACTGGTGTACTATGTATGCATATGTTTGTTCATTTGTTCATTGCTTATTTAATATGGAGTTATTGGATGATAATACTTCATTGATATAACACTTGGATTATATGGTTAAAAATGATTAGATTTCTCTATTATTGATTCACCCCCCCTCTCAGTAATGCAACAGTTTCATCTCCTAGGGTTAGGTTTTGGGATGTCTATGGTTTTGTTTTTAACATAAAAAGGCATTCAGAGCATCATTGTAATCATATTATTTCGAATGAGCATAGCCATCACATCTCTTCTCAAAGATAAAGCTGGCACCATTCTAGCGAGTCTTGCACTCTGTAATTTTACAATCTCTTTGCAATTATTTGATTAATAGAAATCAAGTATTGTTGTATTTTCTCTATTCTGGCAAGTTTCATGAGTATTTCATTGTAATTTATTTTCTTTCATTTCATTTTGAAGTTAATCCAGATCATTGGTATCAGAGCAGTCTGCTCTTGATCGTTTTTTAGCGCATGTCCCAGACGAGGTCCGAGTATATCCAGTTGGGTCTCAAGTTTTTCTCTCTTGAGAACAATCACTCTCACACACCCAAGAAACCCTCGATGGTGGAAAAAAAGAAAGACGACGAAGCAAAAGATTCTATTAACCTGTTTCTTGAGAAAGCTCTCACATGACAAAGGGACGAAATGATGGATTTTTTTTCACACATTACACATTCTTCAACACCTGTCGATATCAACATGCACATCTTCATCAAGCAACCATTTTGGAGGAACCTCTCCCTTCAAGGTACAAGTTAATTTTGATATTCCCATATTTGAAGGTCAGATAAATGCAGATTCCCTAGAAAAATGGTTAAATCTATTAGAAGGTTATTTCTCTATTCAAAAAAATTTCGACAGGGAAAATATCATCTTCGCACTCCTCAAGGCTCTCCCCCATGTCAAACATTGGTGGGAAAATTACTGGGAGCAGAGTTCCACAGAGGAATCTGGAATATATGGGGTCAAGCCCACTTGGGATTTTTGTGTGGATGCGGTCAAAGAACAATACTATCCTATTGATAACTATGAATACCAGTACATGTGATGGACCACACAACGGCAAGAGAATAGCCAAATTGTGTCGGATTTCGCAAATACTTTCCATACCTTGCACACCAAGCTGGGTATCAAGGACTCCGAGCGACGTCTGGTTCTGAAATACCGTGGGGCTCTGCATTGATACATCCAAACTGAAATGGATTTCCTAAACATCTCATCATTGGGAACTGCTTATCGATATGCTATCAAAATTGAGCAGAAATTTAGGCACCAGAACAAATGGGAAATCGGGTCTGAAAATATGCCACAACCAAAGCATTGTAAAGACAACCCTAACCAACATCCTCTAGACAACCATTCCAAGACACAGGACAAAAAGGGTAAAGGGAAGACTAAGAATGACACTAGGAAGTGGTTTGACTTCCACAAAATCCCCTATCACAACACCGATAAATGAAAATTGAAACAGTCATTGGTGTCCGAGGTCAAAGACATGGAGCTAAAATCTGATTCAGAATCTGATCCAAAAAATATTGAAAACAGATAGATCATCGATGCAGAACCCACTTTTACTGTCGTGACCACAACAATTCAACCCGAAGATTCAGTAGATCCTGAAGAGGGGGAGCACCTATTCCATTCACATATGTGGGTGAAGGGGAACCCATTGCATTTCATTGTTAATAACGACAACCAGAAGAACCTCATCTCAGCTAAGGCCATCAAACAGTTGGGTTTGTCAACAACACCACACCTACAACCATACAACATCGGGTGGCTTCACCAGGGACGAGATCTTTGAGTCTGCCAACAATGTCACATGTCCTACGGCATCCAACCCTTCAAGGATGAGGTAGTGTGTGATGTTACCCCTCTTGATGTATGTGATGTTGTTTTGGGCCAACTATATATGTGGAGACAACATGTTGTCTATGATTCTAGACCCTGTAGTGTCATTATTACTCTTGGAGGTCACCTCGATAGGATACCAGAGGTAGTTCCGACTACTTCTCCACCAAAACAGTGTCGCAAGGTAATATATCATACTGCAAAATTCATCCTCTTCACAGTCTGTCCAAATGATGTACATAAGACCACTACAACCACTGCAACCTCAACACCTTCTATCCAACAAAAATAGATTGTTTCTTCACCTAAAATGGTGCCTACACAATGCCCCGTCAAACCCAGAGACAAAAAATTGGTGGATCATACTCAACCCTACCAACAACAGGCTTGTGACAGTCTTCCACAGCCCAAGCAACATGATTCCTCCAACAAAGCACGTAACTCAACAGGTTCATATTCAGAAAATGCTTTCCCCTCTTCCCTGGGCACTCAACGCAATGGAGACCATTGCTTCCTAAGTGAGGAGGATTTATCTAGGTGGATATTGGTGGCCACCCACCTGTTCCAACTAGCGCCTTTTGTCAGTTTTTAGTACAACACGTTCTTCTGTACTTCTTTATAATTGTGGGTTCTACACTTCTAGGGTTGTCTGGATCCCCACACATTTTTTAGGTGGATATTGGTGGCCTCCCACCTAATCCAACTGGCTTATTTTGTATGTTTTCATGTCAGCACAACTTATTGTACTTCTAGGGTCATTTTGGGGCCCTAAACAATTTTATTTTGGATCGCCACCGTCAAACTGAAGATGGAATCAAATTTTGATGGAGTAATGCATAGTTCTTGAAAATACCTTTCCAACGGGCTATCATGTGCCTAAAACGGAGATCATATGCAAAAGTTACGACCCTGGGAAGTTAATGTACTAACTTATCCAAACGAGGTCCACATGACTCTTAGTGTTTCATCTCTTAGGGTTAAGCTTTTGGATGTCTAGGGTTTTGGCATTCTTGTTTAACATAAAAATGCATTCAGAGCCTCATTGTAATCATCTTCTTTCCAATGAGCATAGTCGTCACATCTCTTCTTAAAGATAAACCCGCCACCATTATAGCGAGTCTTGTACTCTGTATTTTTACAGTCTCTTTACAATTATTTCATTAATAGAAATCAAGTATTTTTGTATTTTCTCTGTTCTGGAAAGTTTCATGAGTATTTCATTGTAATTTCTCTACTTTCATTTCATTCCAAACTTAATTTGGATCACAACCACAGCCCCTTTCAGGTGGGGTTGGGATTTCAACCATTGGGCCCCATGGATGTTGCACTACCTCTTGCGTCCACACAAGAATAATCATCCCATGCTCAAACTGAACTCGACAAAGCAACCCGGTTTATTGAACGAAACAAACACATCCACCAACAGGTTCAGGATATTTTGCAGAAGTTCGATGCCAAGTACAAGCAATGCCATGATCAACACCGAGTGCCACATAAGTTTCATATGGGAAATAGAGTTTGGTTGCATTTGCAGAAAGAACTCCTTACAAGACCCCATCAGAATCTTTGCCCACTTGACTATGGACCTTACACCATCACCAAGGATGTGGGTGACAATGCTTTTGAGCTCAACATTCCCCCCTTCCTTGGTTTTCACCCAGTGTTTAATGTGGACCTCCTTTGGCCATACTTTCCACTATTATTGGACACCTCAGAGATAGCAGAACAATTGAAACTGACAGAGCTCAACCCTGACTGCATGGAACATGCATCCATAGATCAGATAATGAAAACACAGGTCAAGGGTACTCTCCAATATAAGCTTCAACTTTATCATGTTGTTAAAGCAGGGCAGCTCCTGCATTAAGTCAAGTGGCTCACTCGGGGCCAAATTCAATAGAAATTTCCTCATCTGATGGGGGAACTCAATGCAATGGATACCATTGCTTCTTATGGGGGAGGATTGATCCAGGTGGATATCGGTGGCCACCCACCTCTTCCAACTAGCTTAGATACAGTTTTCATCTTGTCAATTTTTTTCTAGCTTTTTGGGTCCTAAATTTTCGGGGCCATTTTGAGGCCCTAAACAATTTTTTTTGGGCTCGCCACAATTATACCATAAACAAAGTCAAAATGTGACGACAAAATATGTATTTCTCGGATATACCTTTCCAACGGGCTATCGTTCACCTAAAATGGAGATCGTATACAAACGTTACGACCCCGAGAAGTTGATGTACCAACTTACCCCATCAGGGCCCACACGACTTTTGGAACTTCATCTCCTAGGGTTAGGTTTTTGGATGTCTAGGGTTTTCTGATTACTTCTTGATTCTAAAAATGCCTATGGGCCTTATTGTAATGTGCTCAGGCGATTACACGTAGCCGCCACATCTCTTCTCAGAGATTAGATACCACCATTCAAGCAAGATTGTTTCATTCTGCATTTTACAGTTTCAACAGATTTATTTATTGAATAGAATTTAAGTTTCACTGTATCTCTGTTATTGTTCTTTGTATATCTATATTAATGTTATAGATCTGTGTTTCATTTCATTCCACTCAAAAATCTGACTTAGTTCACATCTATGGAATTTGAAAACTATTGCAAGTAAGTTGGGATCGAAAGACATAACACCACAGTTTATACTCCTCAGCAAAATGGTGTTGTTGAATGCATGAATAGGACTCTTCTAGAGAGAGAAAGAAGCATGATCATTAATGTCAAGTTGCAGTAGGAAATGTGGGCAGAAGAAGTTCTTACAACATGATATCTGATAAATCGATCACCATCAATTGCAATCAACTGTAAGATTCCAGAAGAGGTATGGAAAGGTAATTTGTGTGATTATTCAAATCTGAGAATATTTGGTTGTGATGCTTATGCTCTTATTTCTAAAGATCAACGTTCTAAGTTAGATCCCAGATCAAAAAAATATGTCTTTGTTGGTTATGGTGATGGATTTAAGGGGTACATATTGTGGGATCCTACTTCCCACAAACTTATCATAAGCAACGATGTAGTATTTGATGAATCCTCACTCATAAAATTAGACCTGGTAGATGTTGAAGTGAGACAATAATAGGTACCGCAAGTTCAACAAATTCAGTTGGAGACTTAACCATCTTTAGAAAAGGAGGAGCATGAAGAAGTTCCAGAAGAAAAAGATGAAGATGCATAAAATATCCAGGAAACTGTGGATATGCCTCAACCATCTATAAGGAGATCTACACAGGTCAGGAATCCTCCTACAAGGTATGCGGATCATGTTTCATCTATGGCTTTGGTTTCTAATGATGGAGAACCTAGTTGTTATTAGGAAGCAATGAAGGTATCTAAAAGTGTTAAATGGAAAGAAGATATGAACGAAGAAATGGATGCCTTAGAGAGGAATAAAACATGGGCCTAGTAGAACTTCCAAAGGACATGAAGGTTGTTAGTTGCAAGTGGGTCTAAAAACTGAAAAAGTGTGACGATGATAAATTTGAAAGGTATAAAGCAAGATTGGTAGAAAAAGAGTGTTCTCAAAAGGAAGGTATTGATTTGCATGAAATATTTTCACCAATTGTGAAGCTTTTTTCAATTCGTGTTGTGTTAGCACTAGTTGTTTTGCTTGATCTTGAGTTAGAGCAACTAGAAGTTAAAAAAATGTTTATACATGGATATTTGGATGAGAATATATATATATATGGAACAACCAAAATGGTGTGTTCATGATCACAATAAGAGGTTTGTTCTCAAACTCAAGAAGTCATTGTATGGCCTTAGGCCATACAATTTTACAAGAAGTGAATATGATCATTGTGTTTACTTTAAAAAGTTGGAAAATGACATATTCATTATTTCGATGTTATATGTTGACAATATGCTTCTTGCAAGAAAAAGCATGGTCGAAATCAACAAGTTAAAGGCTCAGTTGGCTAGGACGTTTGATATGAAGGATCTAAGAGAAGAAAAAAATATCTTGGGCATGGAGATACACAGAGATAAGAAAAATGGTCAGCTATGGTTAATACAATAGAAATATGTGGAGAAAATACTTATGAGATTGGATATGAATAATGTGAAATTCGTACAAATCCCTTTGGCTTCCCATTTCAAGATTTATTCAAGTTTATGTCCTAGTAATGACGAAGAAAGTGATTATATGTCTCGTGCACCGTATGCTAATACAATAGGAAGTTTGTTGTATGCGATGGTGAGTACTAGACCAAATATTTCACATGCAGTTGGTGTTTTTAGTAGATACATGAAAAATCAAAGTAAATAGCATTGAGCAACAATGAAATGGGTGCTTTGGTATCTTAGGGGTACAAGTAATTATTCTATCACATGTGATGGTTCCAGTGATTTAGTTTGCGGGTTATGTCAATTCATATTTTGCAGGTGACTTGGACAAAAGGAGATCCACTTCAGGATATGTCTTTAATCTTCCAAGAGGGTCTATTAATTGGATGTCAAAGCTTCAAAACATATTTTCTTTATCCACTACTGAGGCTGAATATATGGCTGCATGGCATGCAGATAGACAATTTGGTTAAAAGGTTTGTTGGGTGAGTTTGGAAGGATGCACGACAAGGTGAAAGTATTGTGCGATAGTCAAAGTGTTATTCATTTGGCTAGAAATCCAACTTATCACAGTAAGATGAAGCATATTTCTATTAAATACCATTTTGTAAGATAGGTTGTTGATGAAGGGGGAGTGGCTCTGGAAAAGATCCATACAAAAGTGAATTTTGGAGACATGTTCACAAAACCAGATTTGATAGATAAGCTACGATGGTGTTTGGCTTCTCTTGGCTTGCAAAAAAGGTGATCAATTAATTCTAGCATGATATATCAGGTAAATTGTTGTCAAAGTGGAGATTGTTGAAACATGTCAACTAATTTCCCATGCGGATGCATGCACACCGTATCATCTAAAAACAAAATGTCCATGCATGTACACTACACTCATCGAATGTGCATGCATGTACACTACACTGATCAGTTTGTGTAAATGGTTGATTCAGTTTGTCTAACTGTAATGCAATGCAGTGTAGTGTAGTGTGTGGGATGAGAGCGTGAGATTGTAAACTTGTATTTGGCTGCTATAATTCTCCCTTGAATAATAAGAATACCGATTATCATTGCCCTGCGGTTTTAATTGCTATTGAATATTACTGTATATATGCAACAACTTAGACTTATGTGAATCTAAAGAATGAATACTTTGTATTTTGCTACTTGTGAGACTAAACGTGATGTGAATTAAAAAATGACTACTTGTGTTTTTCTCCTTGTGGATGGGGAGGTGGATGGCAAGAAGAATGAGGAGGTACACAGTAGCCTAGCTTTGTGGGAGCCCGATATATACTTTTCGCAATCCTCCATGCACGCTTCCATTGACACTCTCTTCGTTAGACTTAGCAGCAGCAGCTTCAGCGTCTATTATCTGAATCGTTCATGCACGCTTTCTCGTTAGATTTAGCGGCAGCAGCTTCAGCACATTTAGAATCGTCGAACTTAACAACAGTATTGCTATTATTGAAATCCAGTACAACCCGGCCATTTCCATCTTTTTCGATTTCATGGCCATCTGGTTGATTTAAAAAGAAAGAACTAAAAATAAGAGAACGAACTCAAACTTTACTTCGACAAAGTCCAACCGAATCGAAATAGAAATAGGGATCTTCCCTATTCTTCCCATTTGGAACTGGAGTGCTGGTCTGACGGATCTTATTTATAGACAACACACTTGAATGGAGAGTCCAAGCAACTCGTCTTTAGAATCGGTCGCATGCATGCAGATCGGCAGAATTCAATGAACCTCAACTTGTCGGTGCCTTCACTGTGTGGACACCTGTTTTTCACATTTAAGTGAGCTCTGCACGCTTGCTTTTCTCTATGAAACATGCATACATAGAATTTGATTTCAGAGTAGTGTAAACATTCTATTTTTTTTTTTTGGCAGTTTTTTGACTATTTTTTTTGTTTGATTTTGCTTGAAATTCGGTGAAGAATGGTTGGATCTGCAGATTTAAGTAATTTAAGTAGTTAAATTTGTATAATCCAAATGTCTCAAAAGTTTTTCAGTATACTAAATCCATTTATACATTTAGAAATACAATTTAAACAACACAAATTAACTATTTTATTCAGATTTACATCGCCCAATTCTAACCAAAATCCACCTTTGATTTTACCTTCTTCATGCAAGCATAGATAGGATTCGATTTAACCTTCATGCAAAATAATTCATCTCTGGCAGGTATTTAATTTAATAGTATTCTTTGATCTCACCACAAATTCATAGATTCATGGAACTTCTCTGTTCGGATTATATCGCCCATAATGGTTACTTTTGCAGTCTTTGTTTGTGTTGGGATTATATTTATTCTATTCGAGTTTTGATTTGCAATCGACATAGAATTTAGTGGACAAACTCTGCCCAAAAACAGTAGTCAAAGCAGGGCAGAGAAGCTCTTTATTCAATATGCCTGGAGGGTTAAATATTTGCGAGAAAGAAAGAGATTATAAAGGCGTCCAAAGAGTAGAGTCTTTCATGAAAATGTCGAAAGAAGATTTCAGAGAGTGCAAGAAGGCAGGGAAATATAAAGGTGTCAAAAGGCGTACTTACGGTCGTTTTGCTGCAGAAATCAAGGATCCAATAGTTAAAAAAAGTCGTTGGCTTGGAACATTCGACACACCCGGCGAAGCCGAAGCTGCCTATGTTAACGCTGCAAAAGAGATAAGGAAAAAGCGCGAACAGGTCAATTCAGAACTGTGTATCAGCCGGTCTAGTTCTCTTGGCACAGATATAAAAAAGGCGTTGCACCCTGATAGCCAGGGGCCAGATTCTAGGACCAGACCCGACCGCTACAGGACCACTTTAGATTTAAGCTTTATGGAGAAGATAGTTAGCGACCATCATACATCCATTATTGACAGTAATAACGATATCAACAACGACAACAACAATTTGGATGATGATGTTGTTTGGGCTCATGCGAAAATGTTGATTGAAGCAATTTACTGTGGTTTATATCTTAAACCCGAAGAACTTGATTAGCAACCTGAGCAGCAACTTCAAGGGCCGCTTCAGCACAAATTACACAATATCCACCGATCAGGTTCCTTCATGCCTTTATATTCACTTAGTTTAAAAGTGAGACTTTTCGAAGTTTTTACTGGTATATTTTTTTATCAATTTTTATTGAATTCCAGTCAAAAATTGTTGGAACTCCAGATTTGAGTGATTGAGTATGTATAATTCGAGTTCTAGTGCTCACTTAGTCTAAAAGTTGGACTTTTTGAAGTTTTTACTGGCATATTTTTTGATCAATTTTTATTGAAATCCAGTCAAAATTTGTTGGAACTCCAGATTTGAGTGATTAGTATGTATAATTAGAGTGCTCACTTAGTCTAAAAGTTTGACTTTTTGAGGTTTTTACTGGGATATTTTTTTGATCAATTTTTATTGAAATCCAGTAAAAAAATTGTAGATGTATAATTAGAGTATCCTTAGGGATTAGAATTGAGATTTCACCAAAAACTATTTCACCAGATTCCAGTAAAAAAATTCAAAAAAATTCAAAAAATCTAATGTTTAAACAAAGTCTTATATTTTATTACAATGTAATTAGCATTCCTTTATATGACATCATCCTCATTATTTTATTTTATAATGTTGTTGTTGTTTTGGTTTATTGAGGAAATAGAAATCAAGTGTGGTCAGCATTTAACTTAAATAATAAGTATATGTATGCAGAGCATTTAATGTAAATAATAAGCATCAGTTTGCAGAGCATTTAATATTGAGGAAAGAGAAATCAAGTGTGGTCAGCAATAAGGAACTGTATGCAGAGCATTTAATGTGAACAATAAGTATCTGTCTAGAGAGCATTTAATGTTGAGGAAAGAGAAATCAAGTGTGGTCAGCAATAAAAACCTGTATGCAGAACATTTAATGTGAATAATAAGTATTTATCTGAAGAGCATTTAATCTTTTACATGATTAGATGTGAACCATTAGATGTAATATAAATTTGGATTCAATAACCCACACCATAACATGCAGAGCATTAAATAGTTTACTTTAGATCCAAACCCACACTAAAACCTACAAAGCATTAATTGGTCTGCAGCATAGTGTTTATATTTTCATACTAATGTCATCCCCTTACACTATCAATAGAAGAACAACATTACATTTTTATATATAAATAATGTTAATGTTGTTGTCAAGTGGTATATAGTCTGTGCTGCTTAACTGGAAATTGGCATTGCAAAATTCAAGTTTCTAATTCGAATTATAGAATCCTGTCCAGTACATTTTTATTTGATTTTTTTCTCCATCTATTCATTATTAATGAGTTTAGTTGGTTCATGAATTATTATTGGAATCTAGTTATGTAATTGTTTGTTAAATCATAAATTTATATAAATTTATATGATAAATTAAGTTTTTAATATAAAAATTCATTCAACTTTCTCAAACACTCCAAAATACTCAAAAAATTTTAATCATTAAAATATGCAATTTCCTAACTTTTCAACAAAATTTTAAACAAAACTAATAGGAAAAGATGTTATTTTAAGTAACTGCAAAAAAATCTTAAAAAAAGCAAATAACGGAAATATATGTTTAAAAATAACGGAAATGTTTGTCAAGCTATTAAGCACTTGTTGGTCAAGCTATTAAGCACTTGTTATGATGAAGACATTAAAATCTGCATCCAAATCATATCTCCAGTTACATAGGGGAAGACAGTTTTTGGGCAGACTGGATAAGGACATTTTGGTTGTTGGACAATTCACTTCCTCGGTATACTTTAGAGGACTGATTTTTTTTTTTTAAAAATCATTGATTTTGACCACATATTTATGGTCTGCAATTTTATATACATAGTTTTTATGGATGAAAATCGAAATCTTATTATTGACTGCATTTGTGATATATTTAATATTACCCGATGCAATGAGTGTTAAGTGGACTATTCAAATCATGAGAATTATTGGTTAGTTGCGACTAATACTCATGAATATGGGTCATATATTAATGACTTACACTACGCAGTTAATCCCGAAAATAATATCTAATATCTTGCACTGCAGAAGCCCCTATATGCTTAACATTTCAATTATTATTTAATATTTAAAAGTTTTAGGAGATCTCTATCTAAGGCACTATTCATATTAATGTTGTAGTTGAACCATGGTATGGACAAGAACCTTCACTAGTTGCCTAGAACTTTCTCCCAATGCATAGTACAACTCACCTTTTGCAAGAAAACACTAAAAAGTAAGATTAATGACTCCAAAAACTTAAGTGTTGATCCATCTACTAGCCCATGCAACCCATTGTATCTTAAGCTAGTATTAGTGGTTTTGAGTACTAGGTCGACATGGTTGAAGGAGAAAAATCAAGCATTAGGCTCTAAAGGAGACTTCTAAGAATCTAGGGACAAGAATAACACCTTAGAAAATACATGGACTCTTGAGGAAATAATTTCCCTTTTAGTGGATATATGAGTATCATTTAGATGTTTTGAGCACTAAGTATGAATCTTGAGGCCCTAGATATGGTCAATGGAGGAAACCCAAGCATTATTCCCTAAAGGAATATTGTAGGCATCGAACCCCAAGGATGATGCCTCAAAACACCACACAGGACATCCTACCCTTATCCTTGGCCTCTGACTATTGATATCATAATCATTAGGAGGTTTTGAGCACTAAGTATGGGTCCAAGGTCTTTGGACATGGTTAGTAGAGGTAGTCGAAGCCTTAGGACCAAAAAGAGGTTTTTGGGCATTCAAAGACTAAAACAATACCTTCAATCACCAGACATGGCCTCCCTATGGATCTTGGCCTCCTAGTGGGGTATCAAAACTATTTGAATGTTTTGAGCACTAGTTATTGCAAGTAACATTTCAATTATAACTTTTGACATACCTCGTGCACTTGTTGAGATCACATATACTTTTCTTTATGTTATTGTTAAAATTGTTTGGGAGGGCTAAAGGTAGGAAACATTATCATATAATATTAATTAGAAACATACATCTATTACTAATTAATAATGTTTAAATGTGATTAAGATGATAAATACTAGAAAATGCCTAGTTAATAACCATGGAAAATCAATAGGTTCTCCATCACTATAAGAATAATCCAAACATTGAATTTTGTTAGCTTCTTTAATGTCACAAATAACTTTAGATTTTTTTCTTTCTTATTCCCTCCATCTAATTTTTTGTTAGGATATTTAGACACTTAGGAGTTAGTTAGGATCTACTTGGTCTAATATGTCGTTAGGTAAAAGTGTGTTTCTTTAGTATGCATTAGTATGCATTTGTAGTTAGGAAATCCGACGGTCACGATATGTTCCCGACATAGAGTG